>VDFB02044509.1:0-21555 GCA_007258455.2 Sequoia sempervirens | reverse complement strand
TCCGAGAAGAGTAGGGATTGATATTGTGGCCCTCAGATTGACCCAGTTACCCCTGCAAATACAGTCTCGGAACAAGAGATTCAAAGAGGAGAAGCAAGAATGCCAATCTCCATGAATCCCGTTCTTGCAATGCAACAATGAAAACTAATCTAAATGATATAAAATGCAATAAACAAAACTAATTTATTGAAATGAAAATTGATCTACATGCAATGCCATAAATGAATTACTTTGCAAATTAATCTACTATGAAGATTAAGCTAAAATGTAATATTAAACTATATGCTCTAAAACTAAGATGCTTATAAAATCAAACTAATGTGTAATCTCAAATGATAAAACTCAAGAAAATTTGTAGCATAAGTCTAATGTAAAAATTCGTGATTTTTTTGAAATGAGAATGAGAGGGCTCATTTTATAGGCAAAAGTGGAATTGAAGGAAAATTCAGAAGCAATGTGGGATAAATAGAAAAATAGAAACAAATCTTGATTGGAATTCTTTTTTTAGTTTATTTCCCTTTTAACTGATTTGTTTCCATTTTTTTCATCAGGATATTCTTGAGAGGATATTTCATTTATTTTATTTTATTTAAGATGATAATATCTCTTTTAATAAAATAAAATAAGATTATGTAATTTAGAAATGAATATTAATAAAATAAAATAAAATAATTTAATTAAAAATAGATTTAATTAAATAGCATCATTTTATTTAAGTAATATTAACTTCAATTAAATAACATTATTTTATTTATTAAAAGGATTTATTTCTTTTGATTAAATAAAATTAATGAAGCATTCAAACCTTAGGGAAAATTGAAACATTTGAAATAGTTATGAATTGATTAAGAAATTTGATTTGAAAATGCAACAATCATTGATTCAGAAAGTTGATGTTGACAAATTAAATAAATGGGGCCCAAAGTCTAGGTGACCATTTTAGGTTGCATACACTAAGAATATTTAAATTGTAAAATTTTGAATCCACTTATGCCCCACCTATATTCCTCAAGAAACAATGGCATGATCCAAGTATAAAATATGTATGTTCCCAAACTCATGTTTAAATTCTTTTCCAAGTAGAGATTGTTGCTCTAGAATCCTAATGATTAGATTTAGGTACTTCCTTTGATCCTTTCATTCCTTTTCACATATCAACATGCCATAAAATTTTATCAAAAAAAATTCTCATCTGAATATTGAATACCTTATCCACCTTAAATTGTAAAGTAGCTTGAGCATTCATCACCTTGAATGGTATGATCAATAACTTAATGTGTCCAACAAGGCATCTGAAGGTTTCTCATATCCCTTCCAAATAGATATATGTTGGTAGCTTGATCTCACATAACTCTAAGGCATATTGGAAGCCTTTATATGGTAGTAATCCTATAATCACATCATTGAACACCACACTATGTTGATAGAAGTTAAATATCAAGAGAATGATTATGTTACTAGAATTTGAAATAACATGTGTGCCCACAATAAAAATGTAGTTGATACCCATTCAACCTTTCTTATATAGGTAGTCCTCTCATCTATAACTACTCCATCTGATCCCTTAGAGGAACATTCAAGCACCACATATTTTACTTCAAATATAGAATTAACCACCATATTTTATATATTTGTGGGAACTTAGCAATAAAATGCAACCATTGTATATACATACACATTTCAATTCCCATAATAGAAATTTAATTACATAATTTATGCTCATCCATGTCCACATTGAGTGGCTAGATTAGGTGAAGGGTATATTAAATCCATTAGGGAAAATAATATCAAATTTATCAAAAAAAAACTTATTTTTATTCTTGTATTTTGACTACCATTTGGGCATGCCTCTATTAGTAGACATGTATGTAGTTATTTCAATTGAATTATGCCTCTAGGAAAGACAAGAATTTTTTTCCTAATAAACTCAATGAGATCATTTTTTTCTATGATCTTATGTTCTCCTATTACATACTCATCATAGATCTGAGACAAAAAATGCATATTCTTGATTGTCATTGCTAACAACTAGTATGATAGTGAAGTCTTCCATCCTTTTCCAGTATGAATTGTGGGAACATCTTGACTACCATGATCCCACTCCTTTGTGCATATCCAATTATATACTTAAGTAAAATAATCTATGCACCCTTTACTCTAAGTGGTATTCTTAATTATTTTCCCATACTTAGAGCACTTTCTATGATAATAAAATTATTGGAAATACATAATTTCAAGCGCATATGTGTTACTACATCTTCAAATTTTGAATTATGCTCATAATAGTGATTAAAATGCTTATTGCTTTCCTCCTTAATGAAGTTAATAAAACATACCATTTATAATTCTCGAGGGATAGAAGGTGTGGATGATGAAAATGTGAGTTATGAAAAATAGTAACAATGCAATGACAGTACAAAATTCACACATCAAAAATCAATCAATGAAGCTCAAAATCTTGGCTCAAAATTTAAATAACAAGCGTTATCATCATATCAAATACCTTGATTTGTTTCATTGTGGGTCTTTCTTAAAAGTAGCATAACCATGAAAGCACAATGATATTATGATAGCAATGATAATGATAGATGTTCAAAGATGGATGATACCTTTGCTTGATAATGATAGTGATAATTCTCTAGTGCTCTAGGTATCTTAGGGATATGAATAGATGAAGGATTTTATTTATATGCTTCACTTGATATTTGATCAATGGTGGAGTTTAATTAAAAAGATCAATGGATAGGAAAAATTAAATTAAATGAATTTATTATTTAATTCATAATCATAGTTGGAGGAATCAATAAATATTAATTTTATTTATTTATTTTAGAGGGAAAATTTTAATTTAAAATTAAATAATTATTTTAATTTATTTAATTTGAGGGATGTGTTAGATAATTAAATAATTTTTGAAAATTATTTAATTATAGAAGACCAAAGATAATTTTGAATTTGATTTTAATTAATATTGGATGGGAAATGATAAGTGATGAGTTAATGAAATAATTTTTTAATTATTTAATTAATATAGATATGATAAAAAGAATAAGATAATTAAATAATTAAAAACTATTTTTTTTTTTATGAATGAGAAGAGAGGATATTAACTTAATTAAATAATTAAAAAATATTTAATTAATATAGATAGAAGAATTGATAAGAAAATTATAACATGTCAAAATGAAAATGTATTCATCATTTTTAGGTGTATACAAAAGAATAAACTATTCTATCTTGGAAACTCAAGATTACATGCTCTGTAATGGTAATATGATGATTTGCATACTTGTGTTGTTATTCTAATGCTGTGAATTTATCATCACTTTTTTATTCATTGATGCACACTTTTCTAAGAGTGGTAAGTTTCACCATTTATTCTTCTCAAACTGGAGTTGTTATATCCCCATATAATTGATTTATGTAATCCTTCATAAAATTGATGAATTCAATTTCTTGCCAATAGTCATCATTCTCTTGCGATGATAAAGATGCTACAAAATATGTGATCTTAGGATTTTTAGTTGTACCCAAGTTTGCTTCTTGTGACTCTTCTATGAGATAGAGGAGGTTTCTTGATATTTAGACATGACAGGAAGGTCAAGGTTCCCATTTTATTCATCATATAGTGATAGTCCTTAGAAATTTTCCTTATGATATTCAAATGGTTGGTGTGAGTGAGAGGTTTTAAAGTTTCACTGAAATATGTTTTCTCATTAAGCTTAATGAAAAAACTAACTTCATAATCTCTCAAAGGTATAGTTTCTCTTAATCGCATGAATTTTGAAATGGCCTCATCATTTTGGAATGTATCTAGAACTAGTGGACCTTATTGATCCCAATCTATAAGCTAGGGATAAATAAGTGAAATTTCTTTAGATTGTGATGATGGGGAAGTAAATGATATGGTGGATAAGGTGTAAATGGAATGCTCTTGGAATGAATTTTTCATACATGTGGAGTCTTGAAAGGTATCTTGATTAAGCGTTTCAACCATGGGAGAAGCCTTAGCTCCTTCAGTTAGATTGTGTTTTAGCTTGAAAGGTATCTTATTAAGGGAGTTATATTCAAGCCCTTCATCATTCTTCCTTCTTGTGATAGATACAAGCTTAATGGATCTTTGTTCTTGATGACCTAGGTCTTTACCTTGATAACCCATATTCTTAATTATTTAAAGGCCTTTAGGATAGTTCTCCATAGGAATGATAGGGACATGATTTTATTCATCCTTATATAACCATGATAAGACATCATCTTCAATGTTTTCTTTTCACAATTCACCCCAATGCAAGAATGTGGTAGATTTAGATTTTATAACCATATTTGATATTTATTGCATAGGTTTATGTCTACCATATGTTTTAGGTGAAAGAGGAAGTTGGCCCACAAAGAAATCTTGTTTCATGTTATATTCTCCCAACTAATTGTCGTCAACTTGAACCTTGATATCAAAGGAGAGGTGTGTGGATCTAAAAGTAAGGATAAGGAGGATGGATCTATGTAAGATGATGAGGATGGAGCTACTTAATTATTAGGAACTTGGGTGGGGTTGCGATATTTTTCTTTGAAGTTTTTTCAACTCAAAAGGTATGAGGATCCCTAGGAATAGTGACTTCAGAACCCTCATAGGGAAATTTTAGGCATTAATAATATGTAGAGGGAACAACTGGAAAGGCATGGATCCATGGATAACCAACAAGAATTTTATATGGGAGATCAAGGTCCAAGACTTGACAAACAATATCCACTATAGTGGGGCCAACTTGAATACAAAATTTTATTATTCCTTTAGATTCACGTTCAACATCATTGTAAGCTTTTATGGTGATTTTATTTTGAGAAAAATGACACCATCGAAGTATCCTAATTAGAGGGTACAAATTTTTAGACCTACTCCACCACCAATCATGACTCTTTTTATTTTATGCCTATGAATAAAGACCTGAAGGTACAAAACCTCATTCAAAGATGAATCATCAAGAGAAAGGTATTTTTCAATAAACACCAAATGATGAGGAGCCAAAATATGTCCAACCATGGCTTCAAATTGAGAAATATATGTCTTTGGGTACAAAAGGCTCTTGAATGACCTTGCCAAGGATTTCCTTATGTGTTGGAGATATTTTAAAAGCTCTAGAATGGATATTTATGATAGAATTTTCTTTAGATGATCTAGGAGGTTATAATCAGATTTTGAAGATAATGTAGATTAATCCCCTTGAAGTGTTGGTTTAACCCTACATGTAGTTACTACACATTCAATATTTTTACATTTAAATGGGTTAAGGTAGAGACATGAGGAAAATTTTCCCCTAGACGAGCTATGGTGTAATCATTTTGCTCCTTTAAGATTACTTTTTTTTAAGGTTTACCTTTTCCATGATAAGGGATAAGTTTCTTGAATATCTTGAGATCGTCATTCATTGAAGGTTGATTGTCCACACCAACATCACCTTGATCTATAAGATCTTAGATAAGCTTTTTCAATCTAAAGAAATCATAAGTTTTATGTCTTTTGATCCTATGAAACTCACAATATTCATTATGTTTATAACATGGAGGTTCTATATATGGTTCTTGATTTCTTACTTTGGGAAAGGTGATAATTTTATTTTTGATTATTTTTTATAAGGAAGACTCAAGAGATTCCCCTAAAGGAGTGTATTTCCTTTTAGGAGCATTGTTTTCCTAGGTGGTATTCTACCACCTTGATTAATTTGAGCGTTGTTTGCTACCAAATGTAAGGTAGGTTGAACATTTTTAACTATTTTTGCATCTACCACACCATCATTGAAAATGTTCTTATTTCTAGTCCAAATCATAGGTGTAGCATCATAAATTTTCAACCTTGATAATTTCACACTATATGTTCACCCTATTTTTCTTATAATATTAATTATAATAACAATTTATTCATTTCATGGCTACATTATAAAAATATATTAAATTCCTCTACATCCCAAAAAATTTGGGGAAAAATCACTCGGTTAGGGGTGGTGGTGCCCCTGACCTAAGGGCAAACTATTTCAAATTTTAATGTTTTGGGTGTTGGCCTTGTGTGTTATAAAATGACCCCAGGTCGACCTATAATAAAAATGTCAATTGGGATGCATATATAAACAAATTTTCTTCTCATTTGAACATTAGGAACCATTATGAATAAGAAGGTATGAAGGTCAATCATGCATTATCATGGATATGTATTGAGTTATCCTCTACATGCTAGCTACAACAAATTCTATTATGTTTAGTGAGTACTAACCTCTTGTACGCCTTCAAGCAATTCAAGCATCCATCAAAAAACCTTTGGTAGTAACTTATGGTGTGGAGATCACTTCAACAAAGATTTCATACCAAGCTAACATTACCATTTATCATTTATTATTTTAGTCAATTATTATTATTTTCCTACTTGACCTAGGGTAAGCTCTCTTGATCATCATCATTTATTGTACGTATAGGTGGAAACACTAAAAAATATTTGTCTTAGGCAAGTCCCTATACAAGGCAACCTTTCCCCCCTCTTTTCATGTGTGCAAGTCAAACATAAAAGTTTCATCAATAGTAGGTCACAAGAAACACAAAGAAAACTATAACACATCATCATATTTTTACAAATCCCAAAAAATATATTTTTTGGTCTAGGGCAATACTGCCCTTGATCCTCAAATTTAGGTTCAATTTTTAATAGCAAGTTCATCTCGATCACTCTACTTTAGATATGTAATTTTTTCACCAGTTTTCATTATTGTCTATGTGATAAATTATATTTCCAAATCAAAGGTTTATGTCAAATAGGCTTGTTCAAATACACATAAAAATTATCCTCTTCGCAACTCAAAAGAACCAAAACCCTAAGAGATTGGCACTCCCTTGTGGCAAATAGCTAATCATCAAACCCTAACTGGTTTTTGTTTGAATGTGGAATCAAAAAAGAAGTTGATCCTAATTAATCTAGTTGGATCTAGGACCACTTTGTATACTTCATACCAAGTTTTTCTTTAGATGTAGAAGGGTTATCCTTATGATCTTAAAAAAATTTCATAAGACTCTTAGCAATGAGAGAATTTTCAATGTTAAATCCCCTTTCAATGACTTCTCCAAACGTATTACTACCTTGAATTTGAAGGTGAAAGGCCAATTTTGTTGGAAGAATGAAGAAGAACATCCTATTTTTGTAGCTTTGTGTTATCATTGATGTCACCATGTTGGTTAAGTTCAAGTTTGATTTGGTATTTTGAACCGGTAGCTAAACTATGTTGGAAGACTGAAATCACTGAGAGGGGGGGTGAATCAGTGATTTATAAAAGTCACAAAATTTTCAAAAACAAAAAATTGTGTTTGCTTTTGAACCAAGAGGACAAATGACAGTATGTGAAGTGAACTTGAATTTTATATCAAAACACCAAATGACAGTTCAAAGAATAAATTTGACTTGTGCATGAACAATATTATATTTGCATGAACCATGAATTAAACATGAAACATTAATAGAGGATGAACTTAACACTTTCACATTTATCTGAGCTCACATTAATAATAGAACCTTTTATGCATGAAATGTACATTGAAAGAAATGAAATATTGATATGAAACAAGGCATAACATTGACAAATATGAAAGATTGATAATTATGCATTTGACAACACATTAAAATCATACTGATAAGAAAGAGATAACACACATAAAATCACCACACAACATAGAATTTTGTCCTGAGTGAAAACCCTTTAGGGGAATAAAAACCACTCGAAAAAAAATTCTTTATTCAGATAGAGCACCAACTCTACACGGTTCAAGAGCACCCACTCCAAGGAGAACCAACCCCTCACTAATTTAGAGCACCAACTCTAGGAGAACCAACCCCTCACTAATTTAGAGTACCAACTCTAGGAGCACCAACTCCATTACAATGCAACATAGTTATAGTATTCTATCAGAACCCTAGAAGTGCAATATGTAGTCCTAGAATTTCAATAGAAGACTATAAAATTTTTCAATAAGCACATTGAAGAATGTTGTGTGTCAACATCTTCTCAAATAATAAACAAATTCTCAATATAGAACAACTTTCTGTATCACTTAAGGAGTACTCATGAAATCGCTTGTTCTTCTCTTCCTCATTCCTGAGAAATACCAAAATCCCTTCTTAAATAGATACAAAATTTCTACATAATTTTTTTGTAATTGTAAGAACCATCTCGAGTTAGGGTTTCAAAAGAATAACCCCAGAACAATCTTTTAATCAAACCCTTTAAAGATAAACATTTCAGTTACAACCCGTAGGTCTTTTCCTTTCTTGATTTTTAAACAAATTCTTAATCAAAGATTACAACAATAAAAAAATCACTTCATTGCCCCAGTAAGCTCTTCTTAATCTCAAATACAGATCATTTAACATAAATAAATTAAAAAAATCAGTTATGATTCGAGCCTTAAGAAACATTAACTATATTTTCTCACTTTCTTCAAACAACTGAAGTAATACCAAATTATGCAATGAAGAAATCAAACAAATACCAAAGAAAGATTGATGAAGACAACCATAACTGCCCAACTGAAGGAGCCATTGTCACTTCCTTATCAACTATCAAGCTCTTGCTAGCTCATAACCTATTGTTCATGCTTACAACGAACTCGATTCACTCCTCTAGTGTCGACCAAAGAAGAACACAATTTTACAGCTAAGAACAAAAACATCATCATGGCGGCTAGGGTTCCAAACCCTTCACACAATCATATTGCCCTATTTTCCTTTCTTTCAAGTCTCTCGAAGACTTTTTCAATCATAATAATTTTTTGAAGTTTGATACAAAGTAAAACATAATAATTAATAAACCATCATAATGCTTTTGAGTCCGATGACAAAGTATTCAACCATGGATGCTGACACAATCATTCCACATCATAACCAACCATTCACTATTGATGCCAAGTCACTAATGAGTGAAGCGAATTCACACATATGATGTGTCTCATACAACCGATATAAACATTAGGCTCAAATTATTATGAAAAATAATATAGATACCTTATTACTATCAAATCAAAACCTTAAAGATACCAACATTCAAAGCTTCTTATTCAAAAAAATATTGATACATTACGAATGGAAAATTAACACTTTCTACAATGTTGATGTCACATACAATGTGACTATTTATATTGTTGTCAAACAAAAAAAAAGGTGACTCTTACCAAGTCACATTTATTTGAAAAATAATCAAATAATATGCCAAAACAAGTTGCCCAAAGTATTATAAACCATGAAGAAAAATATTTGACCACTAAATATCAATGAAGAGAATATATATACACAAGTTTAAAACTTGTAATCTGCATTCCTATGCATTTCATACACTTGGATATTTTTGTGCAAACATGAAACGTGTCATTCATATATCATGTGAAGACAACTTGTAACAGATCAAGTTGATCAAATTGAATATTGAATTATGAATAACCATCCAATATGTTCAAAACCATTGCTTTTTGATATCACCATATTCACATTGTGGTTTTAAAAATAAAGTCAAAACATCATGAATATACCTACTGAATATAACTGTGGCAAACATTGTGGCATCTAGTCTTTGAGGAACCAAACTACAGAAACACAAGTAATAAACAATGTCAGCCTCAACAAATGTATATATATCAAAAATCTGAAACAATATGAACCCAATGAACTTCCATAGGAAATATATCATGTAACTACATAAGTGTGAATCACTGAATACTAAAGCACTGCATAATCAATTTTGACATCAAGGACAAACCACAAAACAACTAAAAGCCAATAAACCGGTATGTAGTTATCATCCTCCAATATTTTGGTCCGCAATCCTCCACTGATGATTATTGTTGCATGTGGTTTCAAGAGATGGGCTATGGATGTTGGAAGCGTTTATATTCAGAATCTCATGTTCACAAGTGCTCGTATGACAAGTTGGCATTATTTGGTTGTTGCATTTTGTTATTAAGTCTATCCCTGGCCAACCTAATGTATAGTTGATATTATAATGGATTAATTTGTGTTGTGGATATATGTGTGACCTATCTTTGGTCCATGCCGACATATTATAGCATGCTACATGCTTGGATTATTTTTGGAGAAGTTTTGTAAATGCTTGAAGCTAACAATTGGTCTTTTTTGGTGAATAAGGGTTGCATCTAATTAGGCTAACCTAATTAATGATTGTGGATGAATCAGATATATATATATATCTTTTATTTTTTTGAGATCGAGGAGTGTGTGTGGATAGGATGAATTGAAAGCATTATTATGCATGAGATGCGAAGATGAAGTGTGTCAAGTCTATTTACTAAACATTACTAGAATTGAATCAACACTTGTTAGGTGTACTCTTACCAGTTCATTCTAGCTCTGAAGCCACTTTAGTATTGTAATACTTTGTAGGTAGTGAGCCTCCTTGCTTGGGCAGTGATTCCTCTTTGTAAGCAATGAGCTTTTGTATCTTGGGTAGTGAGCCCTCTGGTAGTGAGCCTTTTTATATTGGGTTTTGGAACTACATTATATTGCGAGCTAATCCTCACCATGGTTTTTCCCTTATTGGTTTTTCCACATAAATCTAGTGTTTCTTGTGTTGATATGGCTTACTGTTATTTGCATTTCATGTTCATACTTAATAAAAAATTAAAGTGGATGTGAATTTGATAAGTGTTTTCAGATTCGTGATTGAATTTGGTGACAACGGATTCACCCCCCTCTCAGTTGTCTTGTGCCTTTCAACAATTGGTATTAGAGCCTAGTTCCTCGAAAGAAGCCTAACATCTTGAGGAAGATCCTGAAGATTGAATAAATGGATGATAAAGAACTCTAGGCTACTCCTGAAGAACTTGACAAGGCTAAAAGCGAAAAAAGTGATTTGAAAGAAAATATTGATGAGGCAAATGAATGTGTAGAAACTAAAAGATCAATTGAAGAAATTCAAAGAAAGACATAGATAAGTGAGTGAGAAATTGAAACAAGCAAATGAAGAGATTACCGGATTGAAGGTGCAAGTGGAGGAAAAGAAAAGAATTGAAGAATATATGAATAAAATGGTGCAAAGCAAGTCTGATGAGTGCACAAGACTTGAACAAGAAGTGGTGAATTTGAGAGTAGAACTCAAGAAAGCATAACTTTATGAAGATAATTTCAAGACAAGCTCCACCAACCTTGATGAGTTGATTGTAGGGTAGAGACCTTCTAAAGATAAAGGTGGTTTGGGAAATGAATTAGGTGAAAGTTCTAAGACTATGCAAAATCTAGTGGATAATCAAAATAAAGGGAACCAGAAAAGAAATCCAAGAAACTTTTCTAGAAGACTGCTTGTTAGACAACCAAATGCTCAAAGGTACCCATCTTTCAATGGTGTTTTCTTTTCATGTAATAAATTTGGTCACAGTGCAACAGAGTGTAAAATTAAAATAAACCAATATGTTAGTTCCTTCTATAAACAATGCTTTGCATGCAAGAAATTTGGACATAGAGCTACCGAATGTAGATCTTAGGTGAGAATGATTATTTGGGTGATGATGAATAGGTTTAATGGAGGAATAATGAATCAATCCTTTGTTGGCTATTGCTATACATGTAACAAGTTTGGACACAAAGAAAATCAATGCAGATCAAGGGTAAATGGAAGTCAAACAAATTAGAGAAATGTTTTCTATTACAGTTGCAACAAATTGGGACATATTTCAAGAGTTTGCAGAAGTAAAAAGGGAAAGCAGTTTGCTTCGATAAAGAAAAATGAACCAGTGAAGAAAATTGACAAGAATGAGGTTAACCAAGAAATGAACAAGATATGGAGGAAGAAAGAAGATCCAGAGACGACAAATGTGTTTGTGCCCTCATCTGGTACAAACAATTCCTCCAGGAATTAGACCTAGCATGGTCTTAGGGGGAGCATTAACATAAAATTATTCGAACCCGTTGGATATATGGTGTATTAGATGTTGGAACGAGGATATGGTGTAGAGAATGAGTAGACAGAGGTTATGCAAAAGGAATCAAAATAATATGTGCAGGCTTGTTCATTTGTAGAGAAAATTAGGGTTTCTCAGTGCAGTAAAGAAGGGTTTTTATCAGCTTTTTGAAACCTACCGCATTTAATGTGAATTAGGGTAGTGTGATGGTGTATAAAGCAAAATTCACAAGTCATTTTTTATCACTTATGTAGTTGAAGAGTTTGAAGAACAATTTGGAGCAATCTTGAAGTGATTTGGAGGGATTTTGAGGCAATTTGGAGAAATCATTATAATAAAAGACGAAAGTTTTCAAAATCATCTCTATCAGTTTACAAAAAGGAAAAAAAGTTTCATTGGGAAAGAAATGGTTTGAAGAAGATAAGCATGACAATGGAATCTGTTGATAGAGGATTGAGTGGTGATATTCCGCTAAGGCTGAAGGGAGTTGAGTTGGGAGAGTTTGATCATCGAAAGATGAAGGAAATGGAACAAGAGTTGAAGACAAATGAATTGCATAACATAAAAACTCTGGATATGGATTTATGGGGAGAATTTCCCTAGTTTGTAGTCAAAGAATCTATCTTGTTCCTATTAAGTCAATTCAAGGATGGCAACATTATTTTGGAAAAACCCTATCTGATCACGAAGGAGGAAATTGAAGCTATTATTGGTTTGTGTAGTGTTGGTGACCTCCCTGGGAAGAAAAAAGTGAAATACAAAGATGTGGGGGAACTTACTAGCATCGAAAAAGACCCCCGAGCACTACTAATGAATACCATTACCAATCCTATAGTAAGGTATGTTTCTTATGGCATCACTTATAAAGTCTATTTTAGAAATCATGAAGGTTATACTTCAGCTATTGGTGTATATCTTGCACATGATGGTGAAGGAAAACAAGCAATTTGATTTGTATAGCCTAATTATGGAAAACCTAATTGAGAATGTCAGAATGTCTTTGGTTGAGGGTTATCCTTTCTGGTTTGGGTCTTTACTCATATGTTTGCTATTTTACTTTCTGAGTTCGCTACTAACGAGAGAGAATGTTAAGTGGGAATTCAACATCCCTGTTGGAAATTTTTTTTATAGAATGTATGGAAGATAAAGCAAGTGCATGCAAAATCTATTTCTCATCCCTGCAGATGAATCTATGCTCTGGTGTGTTAGTTTCTAGTTAGTTTGAAGAGGTTTCCTCTTCTGGTAAGAAATAATTTGAACTTGTTATTGGTGGTTCCCCTCCATAATCTAAAAGGAGAAAAATTATGACAAAAGATGTCATCACTATCCTAAAAGAAGAGAATTTGTGCCTGAATTTGATTTAGAGGAAATTTGGATGATGTTAGATAAAGGTGATATGAAGAAGGTTGGTGAAATGTGGTGTGCCTGCTCTTCGATCAAAAGACTTGAAATTGATGATGTGTTGATTGATTATTTGCTCAAAAACGGTATACAGTTTCAGATGTGTCTGACTCATTACCAGATGATCTAGTAGAAGTTATTGAAGAAAGTATATTGTTGGAAGGATCTAAAGTACATAAGTTTGAAGCCATGATTGACAGAAGTTGTGCCAAAGACAAAAAGAAGTTATCCAAACATATTGATGAGACAAGAGAATGTGTTAAGGAGATGTCTGATATCTACATGAATTGTCTCTGGTGGCCTGCAGCTGTTGATAATTTAAAAAGAAGAATTGAAGCTATTGTATCTAAGATAAATAATATTGGAAAGATTTTTAATTTCTTCAAAGACAGAAATGGAAAATAGAGGATAAGAGTCAGTGAATTGCAAGTAGAGTTGTTGATTGCTCAGAGACAAAGGGAAGACTTGGTTAAAACTTTCTACTTGGTTAAAGAAATTGTTGAGGCCCAGTTGGATCATCTCACTAGAATGATTTCTAATGTAGAAGATTATGAACAATAATTTCTATCTTCGGACCAAACATCCTTATTTATGTTGTTGTCTTTATTGGATAGTATGAGTTCCAAAATGGGTTTGACAATGTTTTCTTGGAAGAGGATTCTTCCAATCATAAGAGAAAGGTACAAGAAAAATTTTCATGTAAAAATAATTATTTTCACTTGAATGTTCAAAATGGGAAGTTAGAATTTCTTTATATATGCATTTTCACCATGTACATATGTTTACATCCTATTTTTGGTCCCCCTTTGTCGTTGATGTCAAAGGGGGAGAGAATACTGGTGATAGGGGGATAGAATGTTGTGCTTTGTAAATTTTCGCACATGTTGCCATCAATGACAAAGGGGGAGATTGTTAGAAGAATGAAGAACATCCTATTTTTGTAGCTTTGTGTTGTCATTAATGTCACCATGTTTGTTAAGTTCAAGTTTGATCCAGTATTCTGAACCAATAACTGAACTGGTATGTAGTTGTCATCCTTTGGTATTTTGGTCCACAATCCTTTGTTGATGATTATTGTTGTGTGTGGTTTTGGGAGATGGATTATGGATTTTGGAAGCGTGTATATTCAGAATATCATGTACATAGGTGCTCGTACGACGAGTTAGCATTATTTTGTTGTTGCATTTTGCTATTAACTCTATCCCTGGCTGACCTAATGTATAGTTGATATTGTAATGAATTAATTTGTGTTGTGGATATATATGTGACCTATCTTTGGTCCATGCCAACATATTATAGCACTTAGATTATTTTTTGGAGAAGTTTTGTAAATGCTTGAAGCCAACAATTGGTCTTTTTGGTGAACAAGGGTTTCATCTAATTAGGCCAACCTAATTGATGCTTATGGATGAATCAAATATATATATTGGATAGTTTTGAGGTTGAGGAGTGTGTGTGGATAGGATGAAGTGAAAGAAATATTATGTGCAAGATGCAAAGATGAAGTGTGTCAAGTCTGTTTACTGAGCATTACCAGAATTGAATCAACACTTGTCAGGTGTACTCTTGTCATTTCATTCTAGTTGTGAAGCCACTTCAGTAGTGTAATACTTTTGTAGGCAGTAAGCCTCCTTGCTTGGATAGTGAGTCCTCTTTGTAAGCAATGAGATTTTGTATCTTGGGTAGTGATCCCTCTAGCAATGAGCCTTTTATATTTAGTTTTGGAACTACATTATATTGTGAGCTAATCCTCATGGTGGTCTTTCCCTTATTGGGTTTTCCACATAAATGTGGTGTTTCTTGTGTTGATATTGCTTACTATTATTTTCATTTCATGTTCATACTTAATAACATATTAAAGTGGATGTGGAGTTGATAAGTGTTTTGAGATTTGTGATTGAATTTGGTGACAACTAGTTCACCCCCCCCCTCTTAGTTGTCTTGTGCCTTTCAACAAATTCATGGTTTAGGTTTTTGGTAAATATGAGAACAAGTTTTTTTTCATGTATATGATGAGGAATTTTACTTTCCAATTTTTTCCATCTCTGTAAGAAGGAAAAAAATGATTCTCTCTCATTTCACTTTGCACTATAAAGATTAGTCAAGGAAGTCTCACATTCTATGTTGGATGAAAAGTGCTTAATGAATTTATCTACCAATTCATGAAAGGCCTTAATCCCATGAGACAAATTTGAAAACCATTTAATAGCTTGGCCTCATGTGCATTAGATATGTATCATTATAGGATACCTCAAGATAAGCTATGTAAAACTCCCTTATGTATTCTCTTGGATCACTTTTCCTATGTATTTATCAAATCTAGGAATTTCAAAGTTTTAAGGAAAGGGTACCATGTTCAAATAATTGTCAAAAGAATAAGGGAATACTTCTTCCAATGTATAACATTTCTTAGTGATTTTAGACAATTTAAATTGTCCCGATCGATATTACACATCTGAATCTGATTCTAACACCATTTCCTCATAAATCACCTCTGACTAACAATTTAATTAAATAATCTATATTGTCTAATTAACTTCATCAATTTCTCATATTAATAAAATAATAAATTTTATTGGATTAATTAACCCCCTTTCTTACTAATTCTTGTAAACGATGATTTTGGTTTACCCTTTCACAATGCTTTGCTCCTCCAAGGGTTTTTCACCTAAAAGGAGAAAGGGGATGGAAAGGGTTCCGAAAATGCAAGGGCTTACACTCAAGGCTATGTTAATGAAATGTAATTATGTCTAATTAAGATGTACTAATGCAATAATATGAAATTTAAGTGATCTAATGATGCAAAACCATGAAAATGTAAAGTGCTGGAAAACACATTATGATATGCAAATGTGAACTAAATGACCTAGAAATGCAAATAAAACTAAATAGAAAGTTATGAAACAGAATGTGTGCACCTGGAGACTGAAAATGAATGGCATGAAGGTCTGAAATCCTAATAAAACTAATACAGAAGTCAACTGGGACACTTAGACCAGTTTGGGCGACTTAGTCCCGAATCTAGAAAAACTACCCAAAATCCAGTTTCTGCCAAATGGGTATCCGTATCTACAAAAATCACTAAAATTAAGGTTTAGTGGGACTAAGTTTCCCAATGTGGAAACTTATTCCACTTTTGAATCTTTGAAAATTCAAAAGTGGAAAGGAATACTCTAAGTTTGCACTTCAGTTTCCTATAGGTGTTCGCTTCTAAATTTTGATTTTAGAACCTGAAAATGATTTTTTTGTTGATATTTTGACTATTTGAAGGAAGATAAGAATTGAGAAACCTTATAACTTGATCTTCAATTATTTCTAAGCTTCCAAAAATCCTAAATCTGCAAACACACAAGAAGAGAAGAAGAAATGTTGAATGTTAGGGCATGGGGGTTTGCTTTGTTCAAACCCCTTTTAGGTAATTAAACCAAAATGATGAAAGAATGGAATGAAACATGCAATAATGGAGTTGATTTCCTTGCCATGATGTTTGATCTTGATTTTCCATAGCAAAACATGAATAATTTTCCTTTGAATGTCCTTGGGAGTTGTCTTGATGTCTTGTAATGATAAAACCCTAGCTTGTTTGACTTGAGAACATGATGAGTGATGAGTTATGACTTAAGATGAGTTAGTATATTGTAGGAAATTAGGAGATTGAAAAATGAGGAGAAAAAAACTTATTTATACACTCTTGTGCCTTATTAACTTAATGATACCTCATCGCAGGCTGACATAAGGTCTTAAAGAATAAAAACCCAAAAGAAATTTGAATTAATTTTAATTTTTGTTCCAAATGGGACTAAGTCGCCCAAGGTGATGACTTAATTCACCTAGGAAAATTTGAGTGGATGTTAGAGATTAATATGTATTAAATTTTGTTTATCAGGTTCTTCTTCAACAAGACAATTAATTAAGGCCTGTAAGTGCATAAAAGGTCCATTTAAAGCATAGGAAAGGTGTAAATATTGATGACAATCCTAGGAAAGTGTGAAAGTTTGTTACAATAATTTACAACAATTTGAAATAGGTCTTGGTAGGGTTATTTAGGTGAGTTATAACATTATAGTCGTAGAAAAGTGTGAAGATGTGTTACAACACCTTACAACACATTTACAAGACATCAATAAATGCATATTATTCAATTTGCAAGGGCCCAAGACCTAGTGTGGATGTGTAGAAACCTCACAACACCAAATCAAGGCCTCATTAATTCCAATTTATCATCAATTGTTCCCATATCAAGCAAAGTATACACTTTTTGGAAACACTTTAAGCCCCCACTTTAGTGAGAGGGTGAACTTGCTTCAAACTCTCACTAAACTAGCCATTCAAGTGGAGTCCAATCATACCAATCTAGATGACAAAGAATGACAAAGATCAAAAGAGGTTGCACAAGCCCCTAGGATCCAAGATACTAAGTCAAGCCAACACAAGTATGAAAGGACACATGCAAGGTGAACAATTTGTAGCAAAACAAGATACATGATCATGCAATGACAAGAACTAGAAAAATAAGATGGATCAAAGATGCATTCACTCTGGGGCCATAGAACATCAAGTTTTCTGTAGGGTGAACTATCCCAAAGAAGTTGTTTAGTGAGAAACTCATGCCCGTGTGTCATCTTCCCACCATATAATGAGAAAGTCATGCTAGTGTGTCAGATTCCCATTATACTAACCATACCAAAGTTATGCTCCCGAAAAATTTGATAAGGCACCACAACGAAAATGATTTGTTCTTTTAATGTCATGTAAAAAATTTGTTGAAGGGGATTTTTCTTTGTTCATGTAAGGTCTTCTTCTTAGGGAGCATTGTGCCTAATGTCTCCAAGAGAGTAAAAATCAGGGTGACATATCATTATCCATGGGATGCCTTGTTCACATCAGGCCACTTCAATTGATCGTTATTCCCTTGTCAGATCGTTATCCATGGGATGCTTTGTTCGCATCAGGCCACTTTAGTTGATCGTACACTCTTGGAAGCATCAAACCCAATAACAGCACCAAGGAGAGGACACATCACAAGAAAAATTAAATCACACCATGAAATTTTCAAAAAGATGTTGTCTATGTATGCCCCCACTTTAAAGTGGTTGCTACACCATTACTGTGAGAAATTTCTTTAAATTAGAATAGGGTATGAGAGCTTATTAAAAAATCCTTGTGCCAACTCATATGTTTCCAATAAGCTTTGTCATGAAGAAAGGGAGTATGTTACATGCAAGTCAACCTTAATACATGTCATCCACATCCCAAGCTTACTCTTATACATTGATGAAATGTTAATGACTAGTCAAAAGAGAGAATGACAACTGAAATACGAGGACAAGACTACCTAACCCCTTGCCCCCACTTAGTGCAGAACAAAGGTGAGCCAAAATGATTAATGAGATGCAAGTTAGAAAGAAAATCAATATCAATTAGAGGAATTAGATGCCCCCACAAAAGGAAGAACACCAAACTCCATAAGATGTTGCATTTTACTACTCAAAGCCTTGCATTTATTAGTGGAATGACCATGAACTCAATGATATTTGCAAAATGAAGTCATGGAATAATGTTTCTTGTGAGTTTTTGGTGGAAGGAATATCAAGTGATCTTGGATAAGTCTCAACAAGATACTCTCTTGATCAATGGGAAAAGCAGTGTGTGTTGTGGTTATCAAATATATTTCTTACTTAGAATCAAATGTCTTGTTCTCACTTTTACAGGAGGTTGGAGAATCAAATGAATGCCATTCATTAGTGTTTTGTAGGATGACATTGACATTAATTGAAGAGTTTTTTTTTTGTGTCATGTTGTGTAAAGGATGATTTTAAAGACCACTAGTGTTGAGGAGTTCAAGATGGAAAACTGTTAAGGTTGTCTTAGAAGGATGGTTTATGATAGTATTGATGTTGAGGGAAGATTTGTGTGGTGGTATGATTTCTATGAAAGGAAAATCAAAAAGATCACAAGTTATGGATGGATTTTCGTGTGTATCAATAGTGGGGAGAGTCGAGGAAGAATCTATCTAATTGCCATGTTTCTCTAAGGTCTCATTGGCTTGTTCCATATTATCTATCCCACTAGGAGAGCTTATAATATGTTCCTCCAAGGTTGAAATTTGTAAAGTAGCTTCATCACAAGTGGGGGAGGAATCAAGAGAAGGACCATTAGGGTGTTCATTCTTACCAAATAAATCCTCCCATAAGATAGGAACATTAGGGAATGGAGGGACAATATTCTCATGACTTTCATTTATTGTGTCTTTCAACATCAAAGTATCATCTTCATAGTTGTGAGAGATACTAGGAGAAGAATAAGTAAGAGTATCATGATCATTTATAATTTCATTTCTTTGTTCCCTAATGTCTTTCAAAAGAGGGTTGTTAGAGGCCATAAAGATTTGATCATCTAACCCCAACATTCTGTCATTATTTATAATCTCATCATTTTCACAAGCCAAAGGAGAATGGAGATTGGGTAAAGTGAAGTTTAGAAAATTCTCTATTATCTCTTCTTTGTGTTGTCTAATATCATCCCAAAGGGAATGAATAGAAGGACAAACAAGATCCTCATGATTCTCAATGATTGTTTCATCTTTCACTAGGATACCTTCATCACTAAAAGGAGAGGTATTGGGAGAAGAACAAATATTATTATCATGATTAGCTATGTTTGTATGCTCATCTATCACATCATTCACACAAATAGGAGATATAGGAATGGGAGGACTTTGAAGGCTGGTGTTAGCATTTTCACTCTCTTACATTAAGAGACACTCATAACTAGGGCATGCATTGAATGAATGATTATCATGCTTATTGTATAACTTTTTCTTTGCAAATTTGGAGAAGATTGAAACTAACATTTTGAAAGAAAAATCTATACTAACTCAAAATGCAATGTAAAAGGCTAAAATGAAATGCAATTTTCAGATGATAATTGAGTGATTATGTTATGTAACAATATGAGAATGCAAATGTGAAATTAAACAATCCATGAAATGAGCCAATTTAAGCAAAAATTACTAAAATTTATGTGATAGAAACTCGACCAATTGATATAGATAGGTATGGGCATCAAATAGAAGCATAAAAATAGGGTTTTTAACTCTGTAAAATGCAATTTTAGGGGTGAACAAGGACTAATTCGCCCAAGGTGGCAACTTAGTCCCAATAGGGATTTTTTTGAGATTTTAAAAAAAAATTGATGGATTTTGATGGTCTCTATATTGTACAATAAAGACCTAAGATGTACATGCAAAATTTTAGAGATTTGTAATGCAAAAATGCAAGCTATTATGAACTTTTTCACTAATGTAATTTGAAAACTCTAGGATGTACTTTAACCAATGCAATGTTAATACAAGAAAACCTAGGAAATGAATGACTCCATAGCAGAAAAGAAGGGATTCAAAAAAAAATTTCTCCAAAATGTAAATGATGATTTTGGTTTACCCTTTCACAATACTTTGCTCCTCCTAGGGTTTTTCACCTAAAAGGAGAAAGGGGGTGGAAAGGGTTCCCAAAATGCAAGGGTTTACACTCAAGACTATGTTAATGAAATGAAATTATGTCTAATTAAGAATTAATAATGCAATAATCTGAAGTTGAAGTGATCTAATGATGCAAAACCATGAAAATGTAAAGTGCTGGAAAACACATTGTGATATGCAAACGTGGACTAAATGACCTAGAAATGCAAATAAAACTAAATAGAAAGTTATGAAACAAAATGTGTGCACATATATATTGAAAAATGAATGGCATGAAGGTCTGAAATCTTGATAAAACTAATGCAAAATTCAACTGGGACACTTAGACCAGTCTAGGCGACTTAGTCCCGAATCTAGAAAAACTGCCCAAAAACTAGTTTATGCCAAATGGGTATCTGTATCTACAAAAATCACTAAAATTCAGGTTCAATGGGACTAATCCACCAAAAGTGGTGACTTAGTCCACTTATGAATCTCTGAAAATTCATAAGTGGAAACAGATACTCTAAGTTTGCACTTTGGTTTCCTACAGGTGTCCGCTTCTGAAATTCTGATTTCAAAACCTGAAAATGATTTTTTTGTTGATATTTTGACTTTTTGAAAGAAGATAAGACTTGATCAACCTTATAAATTGATCTCCAATTATTTCTAAGCTTCCAAAAGTCCTAAATCTGCAAACAAACAAGAAGAGAAGAAGAAATGTTGAATGTTAGGGCTTGGGGGTTTGCCTTGGTCAAACC
>VDFB02044508.1:0-13054 GCA_007258455.2 Sequoia sempervirens | reverse complement strand
GTATCTCCTTCAATGTTTGACATTCATCACTACGATGTCCAAGAACACAATGATATTTATAGTATAGTATGTTAGAATCTTTAGGATGGATGACCAACCTATTCGAAGGTGGTAAGAGTACAAGACCTCTGTTTAAAAGCATTTACAGTTTCCTTTCGCATTTAGGTGGTGGATGGAGAGGAAATTTTAGTTTTCTCAATTTGTAAGGTCATTTGCATTTACAAGATTCAACTTTTTCATGGATTGAAGGAGGAAGAGGACCCATGGGGATCTAACATCCTTATCATTTGTATTAGTGAAGGGTTTCTCATGAGCAAGAAGGATGTTCAAATGAGGGGGAGAATTAGAGATCACTATGCTATCATGATGAAGCCTTTGATGCTCTCTAGGAGGCTTATGGTCATTAGGGGGATCTTGATAGCCAATCCACTATGCGTTTTTTCCAATTTTTACTTGCTCAAAAAGTTGATGTATTTCATGTTCAATTGTTATGTCACATCCTTGTTTGCTCAAAATGGTAAAACATTTGCCATAAGTTTCCTTAGGGTTGATGGGTGTGTTTGTAACTTTGGTAGCATATAATTCTTGAGGAATTTCTTGGTTAGAGGAGCTAGTTCTATCTTTTTGAGGGAACTTAGGTCCTTCATTTGTTTTAGGATGTAAATATCCAAATGTATCAGGAGGTGAGAGAGTAAGAAAGTCTTGTGATTTCATGGATGGGTAAAAGGCTAGATTGGATTCAACGTTGTGAAGGAATTCAGTTAAGAACTTATTCATGCTATCATCATCTTCTCCAATGATGTCAACATCACGAGGAGGACTCATGAGGAGTTGAACGATCATGAGAAACCTCAAGGTCATTAGGATCACAACCAAAGGCACAATTTGACATGTCCACTAAATATTTTAATGATGTCCAAAACTTATTAAAGAAAACTTAGGCCATGATGACAATGAGGGAAAATAAACTAATACGCAAGAAAGAAAATAAAACAGAGAATCTGGAAAGTATGACAGAAGGTAATACCAAAAAATTATAATGTAGAAAATTCCCAGAAAATGTCAGAAAATGCAATTTAGAATGTGCAACTAGACTGATTCACCTAAGGTGGCGAATGAGTCCAAGGATGATTCTTTTTTAGTTTTTGTAGAAATTTAAAATGCAATTTGATGTTTTTCAAATGCACACATGCAACTACCGTATGAAAATGCAGAATTTCAATGTGTTTAAATGAGTTGAAATGCAAAAATGAAAGCTATATGATGTTTTCATTAATGCAATTTTTTGAAAACCCTAGGATGTGTAAGTAATGCAAAACCTAATGCAATGATGAAGCAAGAAAAACCTAGGATGCAAATGCACTTAGAATTAGAAGTAAAAACTCTCTAAAGTTAGGTTCACCAAAATGGAAACAAAGATTTTGGCACTTGAATGCTTTATGCTCCTTCTAGGGTTTTTCACCTAAAAGGAGATAATATTAGAGCCAAAATGCAATGTTCACACTCAAAGAGGGATATAATATAAGTGAAATATGCCTAAATAAAGTAAAATAAATGTAAAGAACTAAAAAATACTATTGATTATATATGCAAAACTAAGAAATATGAAGTGTTTGAAAATATGGTGTTGTATGCAAACATGAACTAGAAACATGCACAAATGAAAACATAACTTAATGATACTAAATGGAGTGCACCTGGAGATAGAATGTTGATGTTGGAAGGTTTTTTAATGTTTCATAAATCACCGTTGATGGCCACTGGGACTCATTCGCTGGCCACTGATGGCGAATCAATCCAGGTTTTGGTAAATTTTGCTAAAATAGGTTTCGAGATGTCGCAGAATTGGAAATCTTGTTGAAATCACTCTTTCTAGCCTGGTAGTGAGACTCATTCACCATTGATGGTGAATTAGTCCACATAAAAAAATCTACAAATTCTGAATTCAACTCTGTGGGTCTAGATTTGGACTTGTCTTCTTATCAGGTTGACAGATCCAAATCTGCAAAAAATGAGTTGAATGATGTCTCCAAGGTTGAATTAGGTCTTTGTTGACTTGAATAGCTTTGATGAATTGTTGACCACTTTTCAAAACCTATCTCTATGACAAATATGCCTACAAGACCTGCAAACACACATGCAAAGAGGGGGAAAATGGTTAAGGGTTAGAGTATAGGGATTTTCCTTGGTCAAATCCCACTCTGGTAATCAAACCCTTGATAAAGAAATGAAATGAAATAAGAAAGGAATGATGAAAAAATAGCATGCAAATGTCATGAATTCACCAAACCCTTGTTGTTGAACTATGAAGATATGTTAACGGCTACTCCAAGATGCTTGATAATTGCTTGATTAAATGACACTATGATGCTCAATTGCTTAGATGGATGCAAGGACAGATCGAATATTGATCAGGGTTAAATGGATAGAAAAACACTTATTTATACAATTATGCAATTCACTTCCCAAAAAAAATAAATCGCAGTTTTCAACCCAAATTCTTAATGAATAAAACCCATGGTGAAAGGCTCCCACTCAAGGAAAGCAAGTGGGTGTTGGGGATTAAGTTACATTTAATGTTGTTTGTCAGGTTTGTATTTAAAAGCACATTTAATTAAGGCCTATAAGTGCATAAAGGGGGCAATATAAAGAATAAGAAAGGTGTATTTAGTGGTGACAAGCCTAGAAAAGTGTGAAAATTTGTTACAAGGCTTTACAACACTTTAAAATAAGACTTGGTAAGTGGTAAAAAGGGAATATTTAGATGAATTATAATAAGAAGAGGCTAGAAAAGTGTAGAAATGTGTTACAACACTTCACAACACCTTCACAAGACATCATAAAGTTTAGAATTTGAATATTCAAGACCTAATGTGAATGTATAAGTTACATTACAACATTAAATCAAGGTGAAAATAAGCACAAACAAGAAAAAGTAAAAGGGTTACTTTTTTCATGTCCACAGCTACACATTTTTCTAACACTCAAAAGGTTATGCCTCAAACCCTTAACATAAATAACATGTTTTGTATTATGCTTGCCATCAAAACTGATAAAACCTTCTCCACATATCTTAGCAGATGTATCATCACCAAACTTAACTATACCTCCTTTATATTTCTTAATTTTAACAAAATTACTTGTCACCAGTCATATGATTTGAGTATCCATTGTCAATAATCTAGTAGTTCTTCTCCTTTTTGGCATGCAGAGAAGTCAAATAGCATTGTGACCTATTTCTGGAGCACTTTCATTCACACATCTCTCAGAGTTAGCAAAATTAGTTTCATCTTTAATAGCCATGAACAAGCATTCGCTATCTTCATCATCCCAATAGGAAAATTCATCATCAAATATACTAGCATCTTCTCTAACATAATAACTTTTCTTGATTGCTTTACCTCTATTTTCTTTGTTCTTGTCATTAAAAGCTCTTTTTGGACACCTTGAAGTATAATGGATGATCTTACCACAAAGGAAACATTTGAAAGGAAGCTTACCGTTGTATTTACTAGTACCCTTTTTCATCTTGGACTCACAAAGTTTCTTCTACATCATGAATATCCTCTTGATCTGATTCCTCAATCTTCTTTGATTTGCTAGCCTTAAAAGCAATGTCAAAATTTTCATTACTTGTACTAAATTCTCTCATTTCAAAAGTAGATAAAGCACCATACAGCTAATTTCTAGAGTATTTTCTTGAATCCTAAACCTCCTCAATAGAATAAACTTTATGACTATAAGATTTAGGAAGAGTTATCAATACCTTCTTTACCACTTCTACTTCTTCAAGATTTCCACCAAGACCTTTGATGGAATTGACAACTTCATCCACCTTCTGCATGTAATTTGTAATGTTTTCACCTTTAGACATCTGCAAGTTCTCAAATGTGATATTTAGATTATGCAACTTAGTTTTCTTGACCTTATCATCTCCTTCATAAATACTTTGCAATTTTTTTCATATCTCTCTAATAGATTTCAAACTCATAACTTTCACAAGTTTAGTATTAGAAAGACCACTTAAAAGAGCATATATTTCTTTACCATTGTTCTCATAGGCCTCAATTTCATCATCAATCTTCAAACCACCAACATGCATAGTATATCAATCTCAACATACTTCTAAACTCCAAATCCAAGAGATATCAGGAAACCCTCCATCCTTTTCTTCCAGAAACCATATTCTAAACCATCAAACAAAAGAGCATCCCTCTTCTGTGCTATCCCAGATCTACCTCAAGTGGTTAAGATTTCTTCCAAGACACCGTTCTCTAATACCAATTATTGAATTCACACAAGACAACTGAGAGGGGGGGTTAATCACAAAGACATTCAAAACCCCTCATACACCTTCTCTCGATGCATCATCAACTTCTAATTAACCCTTAATTTGTTATAATGATTTAGCATGAAAGCAAATAGCAAAAAATTGATACACAACAACACCATACATAATAGAACACCAGATTTACATGGAAAACACAAGAAGAGAAAAATATGATGAGAATTATCTCACAATATAAAGTAATTGCAACACCTATTAAAGGCCCACCGCGTGAGAGGGTTCAGTTTAAAAGAAAAGAAGGGCTCACCCGCTAAATTATAGAAAAGAAGAAAGAAGAATGTTATAGTGAGAAATCCAGAATCTCAACAAAAGAAAAAGATTCACACACCACCACAACATCACCAACACATTTGGGTATGCAAGATCATGATGGGCCAAAAGTGGCAATGTATGATGGTACGTGGTCAATTCCACTTATTTTTAACCCAAAAATTGATATGAAACTTAAAAGGGTTTTAGAGGAGATTCTCAAATTTCCACCAATATAAATTATTCTTTACTCTTGAATTTAATAAGTAATTAGTTGTATTCATTTTCTATTTGAATTCTATGACTAAAGTCCCGATTGATACTCCATTGAAAAACATCTATAGGTTTCAATGAGGTCACAGCTTTTGAATCCAAAATATGTCACATCTATGTCAGCATACCTAGGATTAAAAAAGAAAAATTTGAATTTCATAAAGTTCTTTGACCAAGTTAAGGTGGTCGACATTAAGTTTTTATATTTTTTAGTTATAATAAAAAAATTCATAAATTTCAATTATTTACTAGAAAAACATTATAAAAAATATGTATCTAGATCGTAAACATAAGTCTCCTACTTATATCTAAAATATTATCATTTTATTATGGTTAGGGTGGTCAGACAGACACCTACTTATTTTATCCCTAAAATTTAAGTACTATTGTATTAAAATTTCAAATTTTCACCAAATAGATTTTTAATTTTTTTAAACAAACCTAGTATTTTATAAACTACATTAAATTTTCTATAGATTCTATTTTTACATATTTTTGAAATAATATAGATAACTTATTCAAATTTTTATGTCAAGTTTCCTAACTCTGATTTTTCTGAATTTTTTGCCACTTAAGGGCCTATTTTTTCCATGATGATCCTGCACATACCCATTTATAGTCTCTCTAAAGATTGTAAACACCTTCTTCTCACTACTTCCAATAGTCTAACTCATTAAACTCGCAATGCACTTCAAAAATTCACACTTCACAACTTTTGTAATTCACATCACACACTACACTACTTAATTCTCCATTAACTCATCACTTATTTATACCATCTTCAACCTTGAAAACTTTCTCCAAAGTCAGCTAAGCATCTCAACAATGCAATTTCAAATTAGGCTGGCACTAAGCATTCTTGTGGTGGAAAGGAATGGAAGCGTATTGCACCACATCTTAACTTGGGCCTAAAAAAAACATATACACCACACCACACTTCCATAATTACTGAAACAAATCCTCAATTAGTGCAAACACCCAAGGTCAAACAAACTAGTGTAAACACCATTAACATTTAAGTACATGCTTCCTCAAATCCAAAGATGACTCACAGACCACACACAAAACTTGAATAGAATGTGGAATATTCCACAACACCTTAAAATCTAACAAATTCCTTCACAACAAATTTCACTTGACGAATGTATACACCTAGTACACTCAGGAAACCTTCCATACACTGTAACTAGAGAAACCAATTTATGAAGCACCAAACCATGAACAACTTTGACTTTACGTAGATATGATCATTATTAGAAATCTTCTAGAACCGTGAGACCATAAACCAAATTGTGAAGAAATGCAAAGTAAAACCATTTCTCCTAGACACCACTACAACACAATTCACACACTAGTGAGCACAACTTCTTCTTCACAATGATCAAGACTACGAAATTATAGATATAGAACCTTTGAACATCTCTAATCAACACATCTGAACTACACAAGCAGATCTTCAACCATGAAGAAATGCAGAGCAAAACTAGAACACCACACTATACACAAGAACACCTTTGAAACACACTATTTCCTCTTTTATTCATTTTTTTCTCAAAATCACTTGGAAACCAAGCACCAGAGACACATAATCATCATCTTCAACACTTCCTCATCATTACTAAACCAATGAAATCCACCAACAAAAGCGTATCAAATCAATACTAGAGCTTGACACCAGTAGTACTTACTAATGACAACATAATGAAACTAATCAAAGAATCAACACAACTTCTCAACCAACACCAATCATCAATGAAAACGCAGGCATAAGCCTACAACAATCTCGCTTAAGCTTGTTGACATCAATGACAACACCAACTACTCATACTTGCAACAAATCCCAAATAATTCTTGTCCTTATTCATTTGTAGGCTTCAAGGAAATAGCTCTCTGAAATAACATCTACAAATATTTTCTAAAGCTATTTCTTCTAGGTTGGATTTACTTATTCCATTAGTAATTGATGAAGAACAAGGGGGATTTGTTCTAAACTATGAAACTTTTGATGATGTTCTTGTTTCTCATGAAATATATTCTATCCAAGAAGAAAATATTACTTCTATGATATCAAAGTTAGATATGATGAAACCTTATGATCGTGTGAATTTGCAATTTCTTCTTAGTGTTCTATAAAAATGGGTTTAGCAAGCAGTGGTGTAAATGGATTCTCTCATGTATTTTTGGGCCAAGATACTTTTTAATTGTAAATGAAATCTATTTTTACTTCCTCCCTTCTACTTAAGGTTTGATACAAGATAATCCTATTTCACCTTTTTTAATAATAATGGTAGAATATTTAAGAAAACTGATTGTTGTAGAAAATCAAGTAAGTAATTGAAGGGGCATTAAATCAATCATTTTCTAGATTCAATTAATCTTTCTTATCTGTAGATGACCATTTTCTTTTCTGATAGGTCAAATTAGATGTAGCCAAATCTAAATTAGAAAAGGGTACATGTGCAGATCATGGTATGCCAAATAGGCCCTTTTAAGGGCAAAAAATTGTAGAAAAATCAGTGTTAGGCAACTTGACGCAAATATTTGAATAAGTTATCTATATTATTTCAAAAATATGTAAGAATAGAATTTATAGAAAATTGAATGTAGTTTCTAAAATACTAGGTTTATTTAAAAATAAATAAAATCTATTTGGTGAAAATTTGAAATTTCAATGCAGTAGTACTTAAATTTTAGGGGAAAAATAAGAAGTAGGTGTCTGTCTGACCACCCCAACCATAATAAAATGATAATATTTTTTTATAAGATTTTATATATAAGTAGAGAACTCATGTCCTGATGTGATGCATATTTTTTTTGTAATTTTTCTTTCCAGTAAATAATTACTATGAATTTTTGCCGCCAACTTTTGAAAAAATCACACCGGTAAAACTCGTATGTTCTGAATTTCACCTTTAACTTTATCGTACCATGAAATTTAATTTTTTTAACTTATAGTAAAGTATAGAATGTGACGCGATGTTTTATTCAAAATGTGATACCGCTTGGTTATAGATGTTTTTCTAATCAGTTTCATCGACAAGAATTTAGTCATAATTCTAATAGAAAATGAAGGCCATAATTATTTATTAAATTCAAATTAAATCAAGTAAGTACTTATGTTCTTTTCCTGCATCAAAACCATCCTTCTACTGACCGCCACTGCTTTTGCATACCATGATCCTCAGACATACCCAAAATTTTCACCACATACCGAAGCTTAGGACAAAAAGTAAATGTGTCAAAATATTATATTTTCATCCTAAATATTTCTGCCAAAATCAAAATAGAATATAAAACTTAGTAGGCTATACAAGTGATGATTTACCATGAAAATATTTACACATTCCCCTATTCTTTGGTAAAAGTAAGAAAGAGTTCTAGAATAAAATCTATACTTCAATCACCAAAGGATTTTCTCATGGAAAGGAAAATGACTCTTTTGTAGTTAAAATCACCATACTAAAATTTATTTAATTGCAATTCCCATCTATATGAAGTAAGTAATAAAAATTCCTAAAGGCATAACTTTAGATATTCAATAACAAATAAGGGATTTTTTTAGTTAGGTAACCTTTACAATAAGAATTTTTTCCCTTATTTCATTGGAAAAGATCTATAGAACAAAAATTGAAGGTGGTGAAAACATCCATAATTTGGAAGATTATAATATTTCTCTATAAGTGATATTATCCTAGCAATTGTAATTTAATGTGGTTACAAAATGGTGTAGAATAATGAGACCCAATTGTTTGTATTCCATAGAAAAGAAATAATTTTCACCCGTTCAAACCTCCTTTTGGTTCTAAAATATGGAACTTTTTAATCTCCTATCAAGAAGTCTTCTTCCCTAGCTCTCTTGGATGATCCACAATGGAGCAAATAATATTTTTGGAATGATTCTAGGAATCGATATAAACTTCTCTATCAAAATGCAAACTTATCAAATATTATGTCATATCTAAAATAGAATAGGGGTATAGAGGTGAAGTATTACTTCTTTGTTGACATTTCTTCTTTTCCACCAAAATAAAAATGGAAATTAATTGGTGATTTACCATATTAACCTCTAATAAAAGAACACGATATAAAAAAAATGGAAGGAAGAAAAAATATCTTTCATATAAAGAGGATGAAATTAAGTGGTTGGCTTCAACATCATATAAGTACATGTAGTAAAAGATGGTTATAATTTTATTTAACCCAATAGGTTTGCCAAAAATTTGGGCTTCAATTTATGCTAAAATTCTTCATGTTTTTTGAAGCTGGTGCCTTTGCATAGTTGGCCTTAAATGATTAAACCTTAATAAATATGAGACTAGACAACTTAGGTACATCCCTATTTTTTTTCTTGTGTCCTTTGTGGAGCAACTTATAAGAGCATTAATCACCTATTGTTGAATTATAGCTTCAATAATTCTTATTGGAAATGGATTCAAAGAAAACTAAGTTGGTTTGGCTAGTTTCCTAGTTCTCTTCCCTCTCACATCCATAGTTGGTCATCTCTTCACAAAAATTCAACTTATTCATCCATTTGGGTGAGGTTATGGGTTTGGAAATGGTATAAGGTGAAATAACACAATAATAATGCATAAATCATATATAAAGTTGTGCCTTAACACCTCTAAAATACATGGTTAAGCTAAATAGGATGCACCATAAGCCTTTTGATATGCTTTAAAATTTCTTAGAAATGTGGATTGCTCTCATGATATTTAAATATAATCTTGTTGCAACAAATGGACTTAATGAGAATGGAGAGTGAAGGCTTATGTCTATAGAATGAGGCTCAAATGAATGTAGTGCTGAGATCTTGCCAAAAAATCAATGGCTCATGTTAAGAGGTGCTCTCAAGCAAGGAGGAGAGGACAAGTGTCACATGAGGGTTAGAGGAGATTGGAGGCTTAAATGAAGGTGATTGGGTAAGATTATGGAGGTTTGTGATAGGACCCCACGAGGGACAAATAATTGAATATTTGCTTATCTCTAGAGAGTTGGAATTTACAATTAAATTTTATGGATAGGAGAGAGATGGCCCCATACAAAGTCAACTTAAAAGGTGACATTTATCTCAAGTGGATTTAATGAGGAAAATGTGAAGTTTTATTGGGTAAGTGTGCAAGAAAGTATGTGGGGAGAAATGACACATGGCAAGTGGTGTAATTTGAAATTGAAGAAAAAGTTAAGTGGAGTTTAAAAAAGGATAATTAATTAAATAATTTGACCTTTAGAAGAATAGGACAGTAGAAAATTAATTAATTAAATAAATATTTAATTAATTAAGAATAATAAAATAATTAATTAAATAATAGAATATTTAATTAATTATGAGATAATGAGGTAAATTAATTAAAATTTAGAATTTTTAATTAATTTACAATGTGAAGTCATATTTGGGGTGTTTACATTGAGAAATAATTCCTTCCATTATTCTTTGGTAGATTTGGTTGGAGAAAAACAACAAAATATTTAGGAGAAAATATTGAATCCTAATTCTAGGTTATATTAAAAATAAATAAAACAATATATAAATGTTTAATGGATCATCTACATATGAGAATATTCAATCAACAAGGATATTTTCTTCTTTCGATAATTCTATTTTCGATAAATGGAATTTATTAATCTTCCTCCTAATGGATTTTTCCTATATGAGAAAAAGTAAAATAAATAGAAAATTAATAAAATGGAAAGCCCCCTTCCTTGTATACTCAAGCTAAATTTGATGGAACCTCTTGAGGGAATCTAGGAAAATTAGGTGCAAGGGTAGTGCTAAGAAATCATTGAGGTCAAATTATTTCCTTAGCTTCTAAAAAATTACCATGTGAAACAAATAGTGTAATAGAAACAAAAGATCTCCTTTTAGGCCTATAAATTGTAGTCAAAAGGAATAATTATAATTCAATAATTGAAGAAGATTCAATGGTAGTCATAAAAATCATTTGTAAAAAACCTGAACCATAAATTGGATGTTGGATTATGTGTTAGACCAAATCAGTCAACTTCTAAAAAAAATGACTATTACTCTCTCAAATAATGCTATTGTAATCCAATATTATTGTAGATATTCTCTCAAATAATACTATTGATAGTATGGTTCAATATTTAGAATTTGAAGGAATCGATTCCTTTATTCCCATCTAATTCCAGATGCATCTACCTTCTTTCCTCTATGGTGTGCATTTAAAAATTGGAAACATGTGCTTGTTCCTCCTAACTATTTTTTTAAGTGCGAATTTTTAAAACACCTTAAGTATTTTGGCTCTATTTATGGATTTCACATTGTACATGGTTGTGTATTAATTTAATTTTATGCAAAAAATCTCAATATTTTTATGTGGTTTGAGGAATATTTTTAGGAACTAATATATTTAATATTTAATTTGGACCCATGATTAATTTATATTTTCAAGCTACTTAATTGGGGCTAATTGAACATTAAATATATTTGATTATTTTACTATGCTAGCAACCAAAAATGGGGTGTGAGGTTTCTTTTGGAGAAATTAGTAAGTTATAGGATTAGTTTGTGCCCAATTATATCTAATTCTATAACAACTTCCATGAAAGAAATACTACTTATTTTTAGCTAGGAACCAAGTAATGATCATGGTAGAATTTTAAATAAAAAATTTTGTTGGAAAGTACTAGAGAATAATATTATTTTAAATAAATTTTGAAGAGAGGGACATTATATTTTTGGATCCCAAGTTGGGTTGCCAATGCTTATTTATTGGTAGGAAATTTCACTTTTTGACATCCATCTTTGGCTAAAAAATAAATAAATAAATAAATTTTTTGGACACTTGTCTTTAGGAAAACAAATATGAGGAAGGAAACATTAAGTTTACTAGAGATTGAAGAATATAAAAACTTTAAAATACTTGAGAAATTTTTTTATACAAAAGTTGAATTTAAGTTGCAAAGTTTGTGATGCTGATTTTGTAGGAATAGTGAAGGATGAGAGTTAGATTTGCACATTTTAGTATTCTAATTCAACATTTTGTGAGATTGGTTCAATTTGGATAGCTTGGGAGTATGACTTGATGGAGAATGAGAGTTGGGCATATTATTTCTTCAACTCAACCAACCCATCCTTGATGTGGCCACAAAATTTCAAGATCATATTGAGAATAGAAAGGGGTTTGGCATACTTGCATGATGATATAATCACAACCATCATTCATATGGTCATGAAGGTGACAAATTTGTTGTTGGATGAGGACCTGAGCCTACTTGTGGCCAACTTTATGATGGCCAAGTTCAAGATGAAGGACAAGACACACTACACCACACAAACTACATGCATGCTAGGTTACGTGGCTCTTGAGTATGCGCTTTATGACCACCTCAACAAAAACCATGATGTCTTCAACTTTGGCATCATAGTGCTCAAACTCTTGATTAGTTGTCGGGCTTTCGACTTGCACATTAATTGCATTGAGCACATCCTCGTTTACGACTAGTTGGTGGACATGAGTTAGAATGGGCGCTCTACCAAAATAATAGAAGAGAGGATTCAACATTTTAGTTGCAATAAGAATATGAAGAGGGTGTTCTAAATGGCACTGTAGTGCACCCACTCGTGGGTTGGGTGCAAGCCTTCCATTTCCAAGACGCTTCTCATCCTCGAGTCCATTGACCATCCTTCACCAAACATGATTTGTGCACTACAAAACATGGAGTTGAACCTGCAATCCTCCTACAATAATAAAGACAACTTTACATGACTTATGTCTTTTGACATGACCCATAGCTTCTTTTCATCCTATTTTACCTATTTGTCCAATTCTAAATTGTAATCTCTAACATAATAACTTATAAATATTTTTTTATTGACATGACTATTACACCTCTTCTAATGCAAATGCTAGTATTTATCCTTTTTCTTACTATATTCTTCTAACCTTCAAGCTAGAGTAACTTCTTTACTCAATACATCTTACCCATATCAAATATTCTTTTAGATAGGTGGAAATGCATGTGAAAGTACATGGATTGCTTGTCTTGTACTTGCAAAAGGAGAATGGTTAATTTTCCTTTTATTTATTTAAAAATCATTTTTTGGTGAGAATTCACCTCTTTCTGAGTGGAGTTTACTTTTTCCGTACGTAGTTGTGAGTGGAATTTACTTTTCCTATGTATGTTTACCTTGAGTGTGACACAAGTCTCCACTTTATAAAGTAG
>VDFB02044507.1:0-35851 GCA_007258455.2 Sequoia sempervirens | reverse complement strand
CATAATTATGCTAGGACGAAAGTGGTAAAAATAGGGCTTGCAGGCCTAAGTCATTTTTAAGTGTCTACACCCTATAATCAACACAAACTCGCAATTTCCCTCCTTTCTTGGGTACAATCACCAATGGAGACAGAGTGGTGTTAAATGTTCTACTTTATATTTCTTCATGGTTGAAGGTATGCCTATGTGCTTTGTATATGATGATTAGAGGTGTTCAAATGTTCTATAACTAGAGTTTCATGCTTTGGATCGTATTACAGTGGACGATGTGTTTGATAGTATGCTTGTCTAGTGAAATAAGGTGTCTAGGAGAAATGAGATTGCTCCACATTTCTTTGTAGTGAAGGTTCTTATCTTGTGGATCTGAGAATGTGCTTATATATTCTATATCTACCTTCCCTTTAAGATTTAGGTGTTGTGGTGTTCCTCAAGCTTAGTTGGTGTGTTGGATGTTTGTGCCATTGTGTATGGTTGCATATAATAAGGCGTTCTTAAGTTTCAAATGGTTACAGTAGTAGTGACAAATATTTTGATGATTTGGAATATTCTGAGATGCTTTGGAATTTTGTTGTGTGGTTCATGAGATGCTTTTAGACTTGGAGAGGTGTGTTTTTGGTCACTTGTTATTGTTAGTGTAGGTTTGGATGATCTGGCATGATAGTGCTAATTACAGTAGATGATTGTTGTTTGTGGAAGTGTTGAGAACTATGTCTATGTAGATTTGGGTCCTAGTTAAGTTTTAGCATGATCTACCTTCACTTATTTACACCTTGGAAGTGTTTGGTGTCGACGTATTTGATGTTGCATAGTTGAGGTGCATATGTTTCCTTAAGGCTAACCTAATTGAATTATTTTAGGTCATGGATGGTATAAATACAAGGTGAGTTGTTGTGTGGATTAAGTAGAGAAGGTGTGTGGTGTGAAATATATGAAATTAATCAAGTGTTGTGATCTGAGTGCAAGCTTTAATACCTATGACTCACAAATGCAATGAGCAGAATGTGTCTATATTTTAGTTTGTTGGATGAGTTGTTTGTGATTCAATGGAACTATACCTTCGACATAAGAGAGATGCATTGTTAGTAGTTCAAATTTCCATTGAGCCACCCCTTATTCTATCTTCTTTCTTCTAGAAAGTGAGTCCCTTGGAATGATCCATTCTTTATTTTGGGCAGTGAGCCCTTTGACAATGAGGCTATTGTATTCGGTGTTGCAATAAATTTGTATTGTGAGCTAATCCTCACTATGGTTTTTCCCTTCTTGGGTTTTCCACATAAATATTGTGTTCTTATGTGTTTGATGTGTTTGCATTACTATTTCATATGTTTACATTCTGCTAATGCATGATAAGGGTTTAAGGGCTAATAAAGATATGAATGTTAATGAGGGTTTTGATGTTTTAATGAACAATTGATTCAACCCCCCTCTTAGTTGTACTATCCATCTAATAGGGAATTGTGGAAATTGTGATGGTGATGTCCTCCATGCTTGTTGCCATGGTTGTGGAGCATGTTGTTATTGATTTGGCCACTATGAATAAGGTGGAGGTTGGTTGAATAGGAAAAGAGCTAGATTGAATAATAGATCCCATCTTATAAGGTATATGAAAATCATTTATCATACAGTGGCATAGCTCAAGGTGGCCAAGGCCTCCATTAAGCCATATAATAAAAAGGTTCTTTTGTATATTCCAACTCTACCATATTTACTGGTAGAGGTCATAATGTGGTGTTTATACTAGCATCCTATAGGGAAGAATTTTTTTTATTATAAGGGAATTCATTAGTAGAATGTTTCTTATGACAGATAGGAAAAAAATGCCAAGTGCGTTTTCAACTTCCTACTATTTCTTACAATTATACAAAGTGTCAATTTGTTTCTCCATGTGACTTAAAAGACCAGTTTTCAAGTCATCAAGTAATGTACCTAATTCTCAATTGGTAATACTTGTTGTGCCTCCTTGACAAGTATTATTTCTAGAATAATTCTGTATAGGTTGGTGAGATTTGGAGTATTCTTGCAAATATCATAAATTTCATCAAATCATAATTTAGAAATATATCCTCCACCTATAAGATTTAAATCATCCATACTTTCATCTCTATTTCCTCAAAGAATTTATTTTTTAACAACCTCATTAGATAAACCCATTTATCTTGTTCTTTGAAGACTAAATGAGAATCGTTCAAGGAAGTCTTCTAAAGTTTCCTCCTCATGTTATGTCATTCAAAAAATTTCATCTCAAACTTTATTTATCTTACAATAGTCCTAATATTTTATCAAGAATCACTCTTTAATAGTATCCCATGTACAAATACAATATCATCCAAGCCGCATGAACCATTGTAATGCAACATCCTTCAATGTAGCTAGGAAAAGCTTAAGATTTTGAGAATCACTCTCGTAATCATACTTGTGACATAAGACATTAAATTCAAATAAGAATATATTAGGATCCTTAACAGAAAGACCTTAGAAGATTGGGAGAGATGAATGGGGTATGTTTTTCATGAGAGCTTCCTCTTCTAGATTAATAATAGGAAACTCAAATGTAATGGGATCATTATTGACTAAGGATTGGTCATTTTTATTGTTATCTCCATTTGCATCAACCATTGTTTCAAATGCCTAAGATGTACAATAAGACTTAAATGAATTATTTTTCAAAGTTTTACCACTTTTTAATTCATATGATTCTACAAATTGATTAGAAAAATCAAGAGAAATAATTTTAAATGATTCTTTTAAAGATTTAGGTATTTTAGATTGCACTAAGGGAGCACTAGGTGGTGATTCAAAGTCAGTTCCAATGGTGGTTGACTCAATCACACACTTTTCAAGGTCTGGTTTAGCTAAATTATTTTTTAATATTTTATTCTCAAATTGTGGCCTTTTTTCTTGTTTAGTTATGCTATTTCCTATAGTTTGTTTGATAAATCTACCTTTTCATCTATAACACAACTCATGCATATATATGGCTTAATACAGTGAAAATCAAGGATAATTTCCTAAGAAAATTCAATAATTGTATGGAATTTTTCTGTGACACACTAATCTTAACTCAAATTACTAGACTAACTGATACAATGTGGGAGTAAATGGTGACTCCCCAACACCCTGAGGAATAGTTTCTAGACCAAAACCATTTCCACAAGAGAGAGAATGGCCAGAAAGCTTGCTTCACAATGCAAGATTGATTAATGGTTGAATTGATATGCAAATGTACATGAGATGCCTTGCTTATAAAGGCAAGGTTGAAATGTAGTAATGAACATGATGTTGACAAATGTCATAATCCTATGACATGAGACAACCAACAACCTAATCACCTAGGAAATGATGCATTAGTAGCTAAATAAGATAAATTCTAGAAAATCCAACTAAGACTTCTAGAAAGAATTATTTTCCTAAGTAAACATAACATGTGAATATGTCCCCTAATTACCTAGTGAGTGAGTTAGCTAGGTACAAGACATTTATTCACACCAACACCCCCCCTTAAGTGCAACTTAGGGAGAAGATTATTATGCACACTATGCAAAAACTATGAAGATGACTATGGGTCCCAGCTACTAGGGCATGTTAGGTACCCATTTACAATGCAAATTCAAACAATGCAATCCTCTCACAAGTGGAGAAAGGAGAAAACCTAGTGGGACAAAAATCCTCTCCAAAAGAGAAAACAAAAGAAAGAAAAAAAAACATCATGTATGGAGGAATCAATGATACCCCCCAAGGAAAACATGCATCATGTATATACAATCAATTACCCCCCCATAAGAGGGTAGTAGAGAGATAATATGTCCCCCCCATGATGAAGAAGCTCCAAAGCCAATGAAGAATGCTGAAAACAAAAGATGACCCAATGTTGCAAGCAACACATCTCCCCTTAGGAAGAAATAAGTTCATAAGATGATGAAGAAGCCACTCCATATCCAACTGAAAGGAGGAGAATGAGATGCTCAACATGTATGCCTCTGAAAACTGAGTAGGAGCCTCCAATATTGAATGAGCCACAACATAATCATGGTCAAAATCAACCAAGAGACATGAGAAATCAAGTGATGGAGGAGACTCATGAATATCAATCTCCAAAGACAAAGTAGATGGTATGACAGTTGTGTTGATACTGTCATCAAAGAGGAGAGAAATCCCCTCAAGTGTGTCCTCCAAATTTGCAATATGAGATTCCATGAACATGTTAGAGATACCTGTCAAATACTCATCCCACAAAGCAAGATCTAAAAAACTATGATCATCCCGCTGAATAGAAGCATCAATGGCTGAAGAAGTAGTAGGTGGAGGAGTAAGAAGCTCACTACTAGTCTCTAGAATACCAAGGTGTAGATGACCAAAATTCTCCTCACTAACATGGTTCACACTCAATAGAGTGTGTGATGCATTCAAAGGAACATTATCATCTTCTAAAGAAAAATGTGAAAAGGAATACACACGAGATGAATGATCAACCATCCCGATAGCAACAATATCCCTAGTCTCCAAGTCCCTTATGTACACTCTATCAGGAGTGAACTCAATTGTTTTACCTTGATCCCCATGAGTAATTTGATAAATAGAAAGGAGATTTGTGGACAAAGAAGGAAAAAAAAGCACATCATTGATGGTCCCTTACCCCATATCAATAGAACCCTTCCCACTTACCTTCATATATGTATTGTTACCCATCAATATATGAGGTGAATTACAAGGCTCAAAAGAAGAGAACATATCCTTAGAAGATTCCATATGATGAGATGCCCTGGAATCAAGAATCCATCTATGAGAATCAGGACTTGCAAAGGCCAAGAGTGCTTGTCCTTTCATTTTGTGTAGCCCATAAGTAGATGCTATGTTCTTTGACTAAGATGAAGATGAGGGGGTTGTCGATTGAGATGTTGAAGAAGTAAAAGACACTAATGATGGAAACTGAATGTTATTATTTTGAAGAAGGTGTGTGAGTTCATCAATCTTCTTATTGTAACATCTATGCTCATCATGTCCTAACCTTTTACAATATGCACATTTAAAATTATTCTTTTTAGATGATTCCTCTTTTGAAGAGGATGTGGACTTAGGAGTGCTATGTGAAGGAGGATCTTTACCTTGCTCATTAGACTTGGGTTCCTTTTTCTAATTCTTATCTTTTCCACTTGAAGCCTTTGTATCCTTTGCAACAAGAACATGAGATGTAGAAAATTTCAATGTGCCCATGTGTACCAACTTTGCTTGTTCCCTTGTGAGCTGAGCTACAAATTCATCAAGAGAAGGCATTTTGTATGCATTGCTAAGGGCATCCATTGTAGCATAGAATGTAGAAACAAACACTGAATAATCAGGACCAAGCTTAGCAAGAATAGAAAGTATCAACTGTTCATCCTCTTTAGTAACCCCACAATTAGATAACTGCACTCTAAGAGAATTGAGCTTAGAGAAGAAGTCTTGAATATTGTCAAAATATGAAGGATTAAGACCCATTAGTTCATTCTCCAACTTAAATTTCCTCATCTTATCTGGCTTACTAAAGAGACTCTCTAAAGTAATCCAAGCTTCATTAGGATAAGTGCAAGATGCAACATGATATCTAAGTTATGGAGAAATTAACAACTTCAGAGTATCAAGAGCTTCATCCCTTCTATCAAACCATTTTCTGCTCTCTTTAGCTCATGTGGGTTTTGGATTTTGACCAAATGTGATTCGTTGCAACTTCGATTTTAATAGTAACAACTCCATTTGAGTTCTCCACTCCTGATAGTTATATGGAGTTAGAAGTAATAATTTTGGAAAATCCATGATACAATCAGATATTACATGAATTTTTCCTCACAATATAAGAAATCAACCCCTTTGTCCCAAACAAGATTACACTTTTTTTGCAAATTTACAACAAAGTATTCCAAACTATCAAATCAACTACAAATTGAAAATATGAAAATCTAGAAACAAATCTACAAAAAGTGCTTGGGTAGATTTGAAGTGCTCCTAAATACCTTCCCAATGCCGCAAATTTGGGGAAAAACGGAGATTGAAGCACAAAGATATGAGCTCGGAGGTAGAAAACGATGATTGGGATTCAACCTGGAAAAAGAGGCACAAAACTACAAAATCTTTGCAAAATATCTACACCACTAAAAAATTCAGATTTCCACCTTTCCAACAATATTTTGTTTGAAAATATTCGCCTCCGTATGCAAAAGTTATGATAAAATGAAAAAAAAGGTCTATAAAAGGGACTATGGGGGAAAAAACCAGTCTCCAAAGGAATAAATCAGTGCAAAAATGGGGCTCCTGGGTGCTGTAATCACGATCACCCATATGACCATCAGCTAAAATAATGTCAACACTTTATTTCTTGTACATGGACGATGACCACCAGTACCTTGACATGACCGAAACCAGAAATTGGTACCTGAGGATTTGATGTCAATGACTAGCAGATCGTAGAGTGAGCAATGACCGATGTAAATACATATAGCCTGAAAAATAGTGAGTGAAATGTATGCCTTAGCTGGTGATGACAAGAATATGTAAGAGAAAAAAAATGTGTAGAAAACCTTGATCAGGGTGATTTGATAGGATACGTAGGTACAAAATCATGCCAATTGTATGATGTCACTACACAAACCCTTGATCCACGGATAAAAATAAATAACTCTGGCCACTAGATGATGGGACGCTCGATCAAGTGGGACGACACAAAAGGTAATGTATGCCAATGTGATGCCAGGAATATGCCTATCTGACCACGCGTTTTGTGCGGCCAGATAGATGATGCCAACCCCTGTGCAGATGGGAGGAAGGGAGGACCGTCGAATTGCTCGGGCAGATGCTGATGGAGATGTACGCCATGGATTTAACTGTCGACATATCCATTGACAAGAAATATAACATGCCACAGAAAATAATAAAATTGCTCGAAAATATAATAATTGTGCCCCAATTTTTTACAAATATTTTTCCCAAAATATTCAGTAAATACTCATAGAAAATATTTTCTAAAAATATTTTTTTGCAAAAACGAGAAAATCATATCGCTAATAAGGTTGTTCCAGCAAAAAAATTTTGCCTCAATTTTTTTTTACCTAAAATGGATGAATTTACAGTCAAAATTCATCTGCGGAACCTTCTGATTTCAACCGTGATGTTAATGAAACCCCAATCTGTACCCAAAAAATATCTTCAAGCTAACACAATACCTTCATATCTGGGAGGGAATCTGCAACACCCGAAGAGCTTTGACACCATGTGGGAGTAAATGGTGACTCCCCAACACCCCTAGGAATAGTTGCTAGACCAAAACCACTTCCACAAGAGAGAGAATGGCCAGAAAGCTTGCTTCACAATGCAAGATTGATTAATGGTTGAATTGATATGCAAATGTACATGAGATGCCTTGCTTATAAAGGCAAGGTTGAAATGTAGTAATGAACATGATGTTGACAAATGTCATAATCCTATGACATGAGACAACCAACAACCTAATCGCCTAGGAAATGATGCATTACTAGCTAGATAAGATAAGTTCTAGAAAATCTAACTAAGACTTCTAGAAAGAATATTTTTCTAAGTAAACTTAACATGTGAATATGTCCCCTAATCACCTAGTGACTGAATTAGCTAGGTACAAGAAATTTATTCACACCAACAATATATAGCTATTGGTTGAATCTGTAGGATAGTTAGATGGTTTTTATCAGTTTTATGTTATCAGTTACTTTCAGTTTTCAAGACATGAAAAACATTCTAAATAATTGAGTCCAATAAGTGGAAAGATCCTTTGTAATATTTTATGATATGTAATGAATGAAGTTAATCTTATGGGGATGCATAAAATATATTAGCTAGATTGAGTTCAGTTAAAGTGGGAACAGTTACTTGAGCAGGCCACTCAAGGTATTTTTCTTCACTTCATTATCCAGTTATTTATTTATGTTAATAGCTGTTATTAGTTTATCATTGTTTCATGAATAATATGCAAGTTAATTAGAATTTCAAAATTACCAGTCTTCTATGGGTTAATGACTGAGGACCTAGATACATTCCTCTTTGAATTTGATGTCCTCTGTAGAAGTTATGACTATACTTATAATGCACATAGGCTAAAGCTTTTCCTTGCCACCCTGAAAGATACTATTTTGAGATGGTTCATGGGATTAGGTAAGGATGTTGTTCTTGATTGGGACACCATGAAGAATTTTTTTTTAGAGAATTATCAAGACTATTGTAGAGGACCTAACAAGAGGAAATATGATATTTTCAGAATGACACAAAAGGATGATGAGCCCTTAGAAGATTATGTGGAGAGATTTCAATTTTCTCTAAAGAAAAACCCACAAAACAAGTTGTCAAAAGAGTCTCACAAGTTAGTCTTTTAGAGGGGAGTCAATGAAGACTGCATGGATGCCTTGAACCTCATTGGCCAAGGAGATATTTATCATATACCATTTTTAGAAATTTGTAAGGTTTGCAAGAATTACTCAAGGGCCTTCACTAAAAGGGCAAGAGGAGATAGAACATCAATTAATAGTAAATCATCACAAGGGTTTCAAAAATAAAGCGAAGCAATTTGTTATCCAACATGAAGGAAGATATCATCAGTCATTTGGAAACTCAGTTGGATACTCTCCACATTAAGAAAAACAAGGAGGAAGCTGGGGCTATGCTTACTGAATATTGTCCTAGCTACAGGAAAAGAAAAGCAAATTGTAAATGCAAAAGAGTGGCTAGTATCTAGCAAGATAAAGTTGAGAAGCTTGATTTTCAACCAATTGAAGGAGATGATGGAAAACTCTTTTATATAGCACAAAGGAGGCCATGGAAGAAAAGACAACGTATGCTACAAGATCCCCTTAGCTTTAACTCATCCTTTCCTATTAGGAATAATTTTTTTTTTGCTTGGAACTCTTAGCCCTAGCAAGTAAACCAAAACTAGTGGCATAACCCTCAATAATGGCCACAAGCTTAGCCAAATTGGAACCAACAACCAAACCCTTGGCCACATCAAAATTTTTAGGGTTCCAATTATAATCCACAATGGCCAACACAGTAGACTTAGTGGTAGCCTCAGTGGTAGAAAGTCCAACAATGGCAACAACAAAATATGAACTAACACTAGCCTATGCTTCTTCCTCCAAAATAGGAACAAACTCTAATGCCTCCATCAAATCTTGCATCCCAACCACCCAAGCAACAACAAATACCTGCCCAACTTGCACCTAACCTTAACACTAAGCCTATTCACCAAGCTTGTACTAACAAAGTTATGCAATCCCCCACTTATGGGGTAGAGATAAGTGATGTCTACCTCAAATCAGGGAAACAACTTGCTGGACCTTCATCACCCCAAATTACAAAAATGGAGTATGAGGAACCTGTAGTTGAGGCTTCTAAAAAACTGTCTTTGGAACTTGATTCAAATTAGGTACACCAAACCACTTCAAGTCCCAAGCCACCTTTTATTGACCACCTAGCTATACAAAAGCATTACACACAGGCTGAGATAGATCTCTTAGAACAATTGATATATGTGAGCATCAATATTTCACTTATCCAAGCTATCAAAGAAATCCCTATCTATACCAAAACTGTAAGGGATCTATATCTTAAGAAACCAAGTAGGAAAATAAAAGATCCTTAGATAGTCCATGTCTTGAGAAATATTGTAGATATCATGTTAGGGAACATTGCAGTCCCTAAGTATACAAACCATGGTAGTCCAATTATGGATGTTAAGATTAATGGGACCCTCATTAAGAATACTTTGATAGACTTGGGGGAATCCATCAATGTTATGACAAAAGAAATAATGCAGTTTCTTTAGTTGGTCAACCTTAGGCCCACACAAACTATTTTGTAGCTAGCCAATAGGTCTACGATCAAGCCTGAGGGAATTATTGAAGACCTAGTCATTGCATTGGATTCTTGGGAATACCCTATAGACTTCATAGTGCTACAACCCAAAGTTAATATTGTAGGTTACCCACTCATTCTAGGAAGGCCTTGTTTAGCTACAACTAATGCATTTATAGGCTATAGGTCTGGTAAAATGATAATATCCAATGGGATAGTTACAAAGAACTTGGTTCTTTATCCACTGGCCCAACCATATGTAGATCTTGAGCACACCATTTTTCCCAATTTGGATGAGGAGGATAACTATTCTCTACATACACTGATGACTATAGAGTGCAACCCCTTCTTACATGGCCAAGATGAAGATGAGCTCATTTCTAACCTAATATAAAATGATTGTGGAAGGAGCTCGTAGCAATAGGACTACCTCATATGCCTACAAGACCCCTTGCAAAGTATTATGCCCACCAATTCTACATAAGAAATATCATAGTTATTTCATTCATTACTACCTCAACAATGTCTACCCATCATACCAAGCCTTGATCTCTCATCAGTTCAAGAGTCATCAAAGGAATTGGAAATCATGCTAGGATGAAAGTTAAATATTAATAATTCCATGAAAAAGGAACAACAAAATTATCTGCAATCAATTCTATAGGCACACTCAGTTGCATATGCATGGGATTACCATGATATAAAAGGAATAGATCTTGATTTATGTATGCACATGATTTATATTATGATGGTTATAGACCTATTCGACAACCATAGAGGCATATTACTCTCAGGGAAATAGTGAAAGTTGAGCTACAAAAGCTCCTTGATGTAGGTTTTATCTATCCAATATCAGATAGTGAACAGGTCTCACCTTTGGTAATTGTTCACAAGAAAGGTGGGAAATGGAGAGTCTATGTAGACTATAGGGAATTGAATACCACTACTAGGAAATATCACTTTCCTCTACCCTTCATAGTTCAGGTACTTGATTCTCTAGCTGGGAAGAAGTACTTCTCATTTCTTAATGGTTTTAGTTGTTATAAGTAGATTAAAATTGCTCCATAGGATTAGGACAAGACTACATTTACATGTCCTTGGGAGACTTATGCTTACTCTGTTCTACCCTTTGGTTTATGCAATGCTCCATCTACCTTTCAAAGAGTAGTGCTTAGCATATTTTCTGATTATGCACATGAATACATGGAGATATACATGGACGACTTCACTACTTATGGTGAAATTTATAAGGAAGCTCTCAATAATCTAGAAAAAGTGTTTAAAAGGTGTAAAAAACACAACCTGTCACTCAGTAATGAAAAGTGTTTCATGATGATGACAAGGAATTGTATTGGGAAACTTTATATCCAACACAGGAATTCAAGTTGATCCACACAAAATAGAGATAACATCTACCTTATTTGTTCCTCAAAAACAAAGAGATATCAGGAGCTTCCTTGGTCATGTAGGCTACTACAGGTGGTTTATTAAAGATTTTCGTAAGATTTATGCACCTTTATTTTTTTTGTTGAGTAAGAAAATTGAATTTGGATGGACCATCGAGTGTCAACACTCATTTGAAGAACCAAAGAAAGCTCTGATGCAAGCACTAGTGTTGAGAGGGCCTAATTAGACTCTGTCATTTCACATGCATATAGATGCCTCGAATTTTACCATTGGAGTAGTTTTGGGTCAAAAGGATGGAAACAAGGAGTATGCAATTTATTATATCAGCAAGAATCCTCAAGAGGCAGAGTTAAACTATACTATAACAGAAAAAAAAGATGCTTGATGTAGTCTATGTTATTAATAAATTTAGGCACTATATTACTGTAAATTCAGACTTTGTCCATACAATTTGCACAACAATCAGATATTTGATGAACAATCCAGTAGTTGGAGATAGATTGTTCATATGGCTACTTCTCTTATAGGAATTTAACATTACCATAGTAGAAAGACCTAGTAAAGCAAATGTGGTGGAAGATTTCCTATCAAGATTTCCAACAAAATCAATTGATGGAGTGGTGGATGATTGATTTCCAGATGAAAAATTGTTTGCTTTACAAGTACAAATACCTTGGTATGTAGATATAGCTAATTATTTGGTCACAAGGTAGATTCCACCACATTTCTCACAAAGATAGCTGGTTCACACATATTTTCCATACTCCTAGATATTTGGTTATCTACTTAAAATAGGGCTTGATAACATCATGAAAAGATGTATCAAGGAAGATGAGATCTTTGAGATCATGAAGGCATATCATGATGAGCCATGTGGAGGTCATTTTTCAAAAAATAGAAAAACCTTTAAGATCCTCACAACTAGCTATTATTGGCCTACTTTGCATAAACACGTTGTTAAATACATAAGAAGTTGTGATAGGTGTCAAAGAATGGGAAGGCCAACCAAGAGTGATGATATGCCCTTACAACCTCAGTTGAAATTGACACCTTTTGATAAATGGGGTTTAGAATTCATTGGGCCAATCTTCCCTATATCTAACAACAAGGAATATATCCTTGTTTGCATTGACTACTTGACAAAATGGGTGGAAGTCAAGGCCTTGCAATTTGCTAGAGATGGTAGTGTGGCTAAGTTCTTATATCCTAGAGAAATAGTTACTGATCAAGGGCCCCAATTTACTTCTAATCTCTAATTGCCAAGTTGGTTGATGAATACCAAATTAGACATAATAAATCAACACCCTAGCACCCACAAGCTAATGGTCAGGTGGAAGTCACTAATAGGGAAATTGGAAGTATTCTCACCAAGACAGTGTAGCTGCATAGGAAAGATTGGGTTTCAAGGTTACTTGAAGCAGTCTGGGCATATAGAACTACATGGAAAACCACCACTGGATTTACACCCTATGAGTTAGTCTATGGGAAGACAACAGTCCTTCCTATTGAATTTGAATATAAAACATTGAGGACAATAGTAAAATTGGGAGTGGATTTAACAAAAGCACAAAAGGAAAGGTTGCATTCTTTAAATAGGTTGGATGAGATAAGAATGGAAACAATACATCATATAGAAATAGTACAACAACAAAGGATGAAGTGGCATGATCAATATATTAAAACAAAGGAGTTCACTGTGGGAGACTGGTCCCTCTTATATGATTCAAGATATAAATACTTCAAGGGAAATTTTTAGTCTAGATGGCTAGGCCCCTATGAGATTATAAAATTTTACCCTAATGGGGTAGTGCAATTACACACCATTGATACAATCCACTTCTCCCTTCTTGTCAATGGTCATAGATTGAAGTTATACAAGAAGCCATTACAAAAGGATGACTTCATATTTTTACTGATCCAATAATATGGTGTTCACAGTGAACCCAACACAAAATCAGATAAACAGAGTGATGAATCAATAATACATGACATACCTAGCAATTTTGGTGGCCCAGAGATTGAGTTACACAACTTAGTCCCTTAGCTTCCATGGCACTAATTTTTTATGTTTTTTTCCTCACAAGCACACACAACACATTATAATAATGTTCACAATATCTTTAGAGGGACCTGTTATCATTATTCACAAAGGGTCTTGTTGCCGTAGGGACTTGTAGCTTCATACTATTAACATTTAGAGTGGGTCCTGACATTGAAGCTTCCCATAGCAGTTTTTGGTAGCCGAAAAAAATATTCAACTTGCTTGGCACCATATTTACAACAAGTTCATGCACATTTATTTCAAATATATACACGTATCATATCCGTCATTTCATGTTAGATACCACAACATAATTCTTTTATTGCCCACTCTCATTCCATTTACTTGAGATGTCACATCGCCAACTCATACCTGTCATTCCCATCCCATCATATCCACTCACCACCCACTATTCATTACCTTGTAGTTAATACCCATTGAATAAAATTAGTGAAAAAATATATTCTTTTTCAGTTTCCATGCATGACAGATGGTTATTTCTCCAAGGCAATACTTCAAGTACACTAAAATGATTATTCTAGTTTTCCTTAAACTTTCATGCACTTTTTCATATTACTCCATGCATTCAACATATTATATCACTAATTACCATCATTTTCAATTTTAGCCACCTCCAAATCATAAACATGAAGTGAGGTCACTTCACCAATTAATTTGGGAGGAGGGTACACCTTACTCAGTCTTTTCTCTAGTCCTTTCAAATCTGCCACCCAAATCAAATTTAATGAATATTATTCATTTTATTTTTTCTACTATTTCTGTTGCCATTTTTAAAATTGCTAAACTTGAAACCCTAAGAACCTATGAGAAATTTAGCTTAGTTTAAACTAAGAGTTGAACTTAGAAGGGAACTTGCAATTGCAGTATGGTATAGTAGTAAGGATATATGAGGAAACAAAGGTTTTGACGTGGTAGAACAGTTCGAAGGTGGTATAAAAGATTGAGTTGAATTTCTAGAGCTGAATTTAGTACATTGAGAGAAGAAGTAAGCAAGGATGGGAGGAGATGTTATAAGAAGAGAGCCAACAATTCACCAACAAATTCTGGAAGATGCAACAGTCCTACCCATCTTTACAAGAGTTGGTTGGTTCGATTACTTTTTGAAATTGACAGAATTTAGTGATGAATTAACAAGAAGGTTTGCAGATAATATTCAATATGATGAGGCAATGGTAAAGGGATTGTTAGTTGACGCATCAGAAACCACGATAGCACAGGTCACAAGACTACTGAGAATAGGGATAGAATTTCCAGCTCAAGCCGATGTAGTAGCTTGGGAAGAATTCTATATACGAGGTAAAGAGTTAGATTCCTCATCACAAGGTACAAAGAGACTTTCTCTCCACTAGTTGTGGGAAAGATGTGCCTCTTACATTATTAGATACATTACCTATGATGGTAGGAAAAACCTTTTGTAGATATTCCATTTCAAATTATTGAGCCATCTCAGGAATAATAGGGTAGTGAATGTACCAAATTTTCTTTACAACTTGTTGAAGCGAATGGCCTCAAAATACCAAAGAAAACAAAGTGACACTTCCATCTCTCATCACTGCTCAATTACCTTATTGATAAAAATAATTTTAATAATCCAATACCCACAAGTGAAGTGGGAATATTTCAGGGAAATCATGACATTAATAGTTTGTTGGATGCACCCATAGTACATGAGGATATCGAAATCCAGAATGAGCCCCAAAATGAGCCTGAAGAGGAAAACCCTCATGTTTCACTTGTGGTTTCTCCTTTCAATAGCCAAGGTGAGGGTGAAGAATCTAAAGAACCAGAGCCTGGACCATCCATAAGCGAAGAATTACCTTCTTCTAAGTCATGAAAATATAGGAGCTAGAGAGGTAGTGTATCTAGCTCCTCTACACCCCCTAAACTAGAAGAAGATATTTCAAAGAAAAAGAGGGATATTGAGGAAGAAGTTAGAAAGGAAACGAGGAAAGTTGAGGAAGAAGTTAGAACACCTAGATGCTTTGGTAGGCTTAGGAAACAAAGTGCCACAAAGGAAAATTTAGGGGAACCTGAAGGGAAAGAGATGAGTAAAGAACAACCTCAAGAAGAACAACCTCAAAAAGAACAACCTCAAGAAAATGTTATGATTGTATAAACTAACTCTGAATTGGAAGGGAATGTTCTTGGTAGTAAGAATGCACTGGCAAAAAAGAGAAGGTATGTAGTGACAACTTTTAATTCTAAATCATAAGATATATTTAATGCTAAGAAATTCTAGACAGAAACCTTCCCCATTCCTAGAGATTATGAAGAAAGTAATGAGCAGTTTGGAAATGCAGAGAAAGCTTACATTGAAGAAAAAGATGTAAGAAAAGAACTTCAAGAGGCACTAGACAAAATTAGACACCTGGAGGAATTGGTGCAAAATTATGAGCAAAAGGATAAAGAAAGAGAATAAAAAATGTAGGAGATGGAGGGAAAAAAAAACTATATGTCATGGAATTAAACTAGATGTGTTTTCACAGTTGGCTATTTCTAAGACATGGGATAAGAACTAGCAGTACCAGATAAGAGACCCCCTCCTCTCAAAACTTCTAATTATCATGCAACCTTCTCGCTTGGTTACCAATTGTGGAAAGTAACTACTAAGTTTGCACAGGAAAAGGAGAAGTGGAGAAAGGAAAAGGAAAAGTATGAAAAATAGTTGGAGAAAAGAGATATGGAATTGAATAGAATAGTAGTTCAGTTGGAGGAGATAACACATAAGGTTGTACAAATAGTCAGGTGCAAGCCTCCACCAAGAACTTATACACTATTTTTACAAGAAATGTTTTTATGCTTTTAGTTCAATAGATTAGTTAGCAAGCATTCAATTAGCATGAGTCAATCTTCTGAGTTTATTGAAATTTTTGTTGCTTCCACACATGAAGAATAGGATCAATTGTGTGAGTTTTATTTGTACAACTATATAATACCCAATGAGACAGAATGAAACCCTTTAATCTTTGTGGGGGATCTTCATATTAGGGCACTTGCCTCTTACTATAGGAATGAACAACTTAGAGGTGAAATTATGGAAGAATATAAAGAGAAAGAGAAATCCATTGCACTTTCGATTAGGAGAGAGGCCAAGGATCCAAATACAGTCATTGAAGAATGGCTGAAACTTCTTGGACATAAGGGAGCAGGTAAGAAAATATGAAGCTTAGAAAGGAAGACTATGAAAGAATGAAGATGTTTGTTGTAGGTATTGAAAAACAATGTTATAAGCATGTACATAATAGATGGATCAATCTAACACCTGAATTGCAGAAGAGAGAACCCCATTTTGTGTATAATTTTATAGCTATGCTTCAAAGGGAAATTCAGTATATGGAATTTGGTGTTAACAAAGGAGTTCATTGGGCACCACTTACTTTTCATCCACCTATTCTTCTCTATACAATCCCACATTAGACTGGGGATAAGGGTGATGAATGTGAGAGGGTAGGAACTAACAGGATGAGGTAGCTTTCAGAATATCAAGGTTTTTATTTGAGACAGATTTAGGGGGTTAGCACAGTTATGGACCTAAGAAAAATTGCTCTACAATACAATCAAGATCCCTAGTGTTTTTCTTTGGGACAAGCAAAAGACTAGTTGGGAGGAGTGATAGGTCTAGATAATGGCTTATTTTCTATTGTTTTTATACATGTTTCAAGATACTCTTAGATACATTCTTCGGACAATGTTCCTACATTATACTATCCTTTCATTGCCATTATGTAGACTTGAACCTTAAATATGATGATGAAATTATGGTTATAATATATTAGTATTATATGGTTTATATGAATATATGTATGGGATGTTTATGGAATGCTATGAGTTAATTGTGATAGTTATCCTCATGTACATGTTTTGCGGAATTAAATTCTTTGTAGCTAAAGAGGAACCATGTCACAACAGTTATGGGATGAACCCATAACAAAAGGAATGACTGGACATCGAAACATGGGAAGCTCTAGGCTAAGTTGAATGTGGTGATCGTTGATCAAAGACACTTAATGAAGGTTGGACATGTGTTATTATAACTAGTTTAATAAACAATGAAGAAGAGTTCTCCTTCACTTATGAAATTTTGACAAGTGGTTGTTTGTTTTTATACAATTTTGTTTTGACAAAGTTCTAGTTCTGATAGGATTCTCTTTCCTTTTCAGTTATAGGTTGAATGATTCAAGTCTTAATTCTATGCTCTATTATCTAGGAGTGGAGTTAATGATTTTAGTTAGTTGTTGCTTTCAATAAAGATTCCCTCAAGCTTGTATATAGTTGTTGGTTGAATCCGTAGGATAGTTAGTTGTTTTTTATCAGTTTTATGTTATTAGTTACTTTTAGTTTTCAAGACATGAAAAATATTCTCAATGATTGAGTCCAATATGTGGAAAGATATTTTGTAATATTTTATGATATGCAATTAATAGAGTTAATATTATGGGGATGCATAAAATATATTAACGGGATTGAGTCCAGTTAAAGTGGGAATAGTTACTTGAGGAGGCCACTCAAGGTATTGTTCTTCACTTCATTTTCTAGTTATTTATTTATGTTAATAGTTGTTATTAGTTTATCATTGTTTCATGAATCATATGCAAGTTAATTGGAATTTAATCTCTTGCTTATTGTGAATGAATGCTTGTGAATATGCATGTAATGGTTATTAGTAGCACTCTGGAGGATAGTTCAGCTGAGTCATTAGTTTTTATTAAGTTTTTAGTTGATACAATATTATTTTATTAGCAATAGTTCAGTTACAATCTAAGTTGTAGGTACATGTAGCAACTAGTTTTGGTTTATGCTTTTACTATTTTGTGAATTTCCAACAAATAGGATAACTTAAGTAGGGTAATTTAGGTAGCTTTAAATCCATGAAGGCATATATAATGTTGCACCATCATAAGCTTACAAGCCTTGGGTTGATAATTTAATGTGGTATTAAGAATTCTAAAGTGGACTATTCAGCCAGTTAAACCTCTGAATTGAGTAGGTTCTACCAAGTTTACAATACATTAGCTTAGACTCTACAAGTATTCAGATTCATAATTCAATTCAATCCTATGCCAATCCTAGATGTAAGACTTTAGAAAGATGTAATGGAAATATACCTAAAGGCTAGAGGTAGTAAGTCAAGTGGATTGATATGCAACAATCATATTTTAAATAGTTTGGAGTATCAAAGTATTATTGAAATGGATTATCCATAAATTCTAATAGAAAATATTACAAGCCACTACAAGAATTACAAGCCTTTCTACATTAATAGAGAATTTTGCGATATGTATAATGAATGTATGTTTTCTAAGAAATTAAGCTATTTTTTTCTATTTGAACCACAAAAATGTTTATAATGAATAATTGAATGATTTTTAAACGTTTGAATAACATATAAAGTGAAACCATTCATAAATCACTATGATAAAATTCCATAAATGATAATTATCACCATAAAATACTAAACCTAAATTAAATGAATAACACATCAAACATAAACAATAGGATCAAAATAAACTTCACCAAGCTTCCTATAGAGTGGCCCCTCCTCCTAGTCAATGAGGTGATTAGAAAAGTGCACTAAACAAACACCATCATACTTAGATGAAAATGATATTATTGTAGTTGAATATATGTTTTTGGAATAGCTATATGAAAATATTTTTAGCTGATAAATCCCACATATATGTCTATGTAGTTTATAATAATATATAATTATAAGAGATATGGTTGTGTTGGCTTATGGCCCATAACCTTCAACAAACTATTTCTAGCTACTGGTTGATAATTTTTTAAACAATGATAACAACTTAACAAAATTATTCACTTTTAACCATTAAATAATAAACTATTATTGAGTTACAACCAAAATTGGGACTTGTCTTTGAGCTAGAGATCCTTTAGATGTGATCATTTTCAACCTGAAATCATCCACCCATATTATGATTAGGGTATATGCGAGGATCATGGTGTGCCCCGAAAAGTGGCAATATTATGAGGGGTATGTGGTACGACTTTTTTTCAAAATTAATGAAGCGAAAAGGAGTTTAGAGGTCTCATGCTCCAAAATATAAATTATGATTTAATTTGAATTTAATAAATAATTATTATTAGATTTTATTAAATTATGACTAAAGTCTGATCAATAGAGGATTGAAAAGAAACATCATAAAAACTTTCGAAGCGTTATCGTATTTTTGGAGGAGGAGATCCAGAAACGTCGTCGCGTTCACATCTTCATAATATAGGATTAAAAATAAAGCTAAATTCATGAAGTTTGACGAGTTAAGGGTGGTCAGAATGAGATGAGTTTTATATTTTAAGTTGTAATAAAAATTCATAATTAATTATTTCTTGGAAAAATTCTGAAAATATGCGCCATGTCCGGACGTAGATGTATAACTTTATATATAAAATATTACAAAAATATTGCTCATTTTGTACCCATGGTTAGGGTGGTCAGAATGATTTTCTTTATTTTCACTTGAAATTTAAAATCTTCTTGCTGATTGAAATTTCAAATTTTCATAAAATAGATTTTATTTATTTTTTTTAAACTAAGCTAGTATTTTAAAAGCTACATTTAATTTTACACAAATTATGATAGCACATATTTTGAAATAATATAGATAAGCTTATTCAAATATTCACGTCGAGTTACTTTAGCTCTTGATTTTTTTGCTTAAAGAACATTTTTTTACGATGATCGCACATACCAATTAAATTCCTTATGAATCGATGGTTAGAGTACCCTTCATCCCTTTAAAATACATTAAATAATTTTATCTCTTTATAAGTAACTAATGGTAGAATGGGTGACAAAAAGGAGATAAAAGTAAGTAAAGGAAAATATAGAAATTTTTAAAACAAGTCAAGTTTTTATCCCATCACAAGTCCCTTCACCAACCTATAACACTTTCCCCCAACATGCAACATGTATGGTTTGACCTATAAAAAAAAAGAAAATTACAACTTTTCCTTCACCAAGGGTCACAAAAACAAAGAGCTCCTTTAAACCCTCCAAGGCATTCACATCACCTTAAGGAAAGAGGAGCAACAAAAGATACAAATTCACAAAATTCAAAGGTGGTTTCTTGAGACTTAAAAAGAGAAGAATTTTTATAAGAGAAGACTCAAAATCTTTTGGCACTTTTTAGTGTATAATATAATATATTCCTTTTTCATAATCAAATAAGGATAAAGATTCTATGTTGGAGACTAGCCAACTAGTTGATGAGATGTAGGTGGCTATAGAAATAATAAAAGAATTGGAGGAATAGCTCCAAGCATATCAACATAGGGAGAATGGATTGGACAAATTTTCCCAAATGGAAATGTAGATATAGGAAAGTGAAAAATGAGTCCACAATAATAATGATCACATATAATCTCTCCACAATTGTCCTAGTTGTCCATTCATTAAGGTTTTGGAAATAAGTTGAGGTTATGAAGAGAAAATGACCAAGAGAAAAATAATAAATGCAATAAAATTTTGAAAATTAATAAAGAAAAGGATAGGGAAATAGATAGGTTAAGAAATAGGGTTGAGTAGATGGCCATAACTACACCTCAAATTTTGAATTTTTTTGAATTGTAGGCCACCAACCAGAGTATATACATTATTCCTAAAAGAATATTTTTTTATTTTTCAATTACACAAATCTATTGTGATCTTCCATGTATTGCCCCACCGTGCAAACCCCAAAGGACAACTAAAACTAACAAATTACCGAACAATTTTTCTTTTTTAAAGTAGAACATTACATAAGATGAACATGAACATACACTACATGTAAATCAATTATACAATAACAATACCAACTACGTCCTCTAGGGTACACGGGATGAAATTACGAAACCTAAACTCATACCAAAATGATAATGAACGAACCAAGATTACATTATGAAACAATGATATAGCATGTACATTTACAATGATCATAGATCCATTAGAATCCATTAATAAGAAGTATCCATATAGGAAAACCATAACATACTATCATCATACGAAATCAATAGAGCATATTTCCATAGATACAATAGATTAAATAATGGCTACCATGAATCATTAATCACATAAGGGCTACAAAAGTAAAATAATACATTACATCCATTTCAAGAGTACATATGCACATCAATGCATCCCGACAAAAAGTGGAAAGGATACACCAAATACAAGAATGATACATAAATGATCATGGTACAATTGAGTTGCGGCAAAGTTGTAGATCCTCTGCAACAACATGAACTCCACACATCAAAAAATCTAACTGGGAACCCAATGGGGTGCAAAGCACATTCCACCTGACCACGTGGACCTGAAGGCCCACCCCCCATGCTAGGAGATGACAAGCAAGACCCATGACCAAGAACAATCAAGCAAAAGGCAACAAGACTCAACAACACAATAGTAACAAGAGACATGATTAATGAGAATATCAAAAGGGTACTTGCAAGATGACAAAATAATAGTCAAGCGGAAGAGCAACATGACTCAACAAACAAGGATAACAATAAACAACTTCAAAATGACTACTTGCAAGATGATAGCTTCCAAAGGTACTCAAAACTAATACAAGGGATACTATAGGAAGAGTATCAGCGCATGGCCCTAGCATGGGTTATCTTGGTTGCCTCTCACTAAGTGTCAACCCCCATCTATGGTTATCCTGAATGCCCCTCACTAGGCCCCGACTGCATAGGGTGACACATGTAGGACCACTAACCTTTTGTGAGGACAAGGTAGTGATCTTTTCGACCATTGCCTTCTCAACCCATCCTTAGTTTGCAAAAGCACTAACGACATGGGAAAGGAATCTTACTTATCTTATTAATGTGAACCCACCCAAACCCACTAGTTAATTTTATTAGGTTATCACTTATTAAACATCTCTTCCATAAGTTATCCAGGCTGCCCCATTGTGCACTGACCCCCATGAAGAGCCACTCTCCCTAGTAGCATCAAAACAATCCAAAACAGCAAGGGTGTACCCAAAATGGCCAACACACCAGAATCATGAAAATCAAGTACAAATGTGAGGCATGAACCTTCTCACCCAAAAATCACATCAAAAAGGAAAACCATGGTGCAAGGTAACACCCACAAGAGCTCAAATTCAGAATAAGATCAAATGATTCTCAAGCGTCCAACCATGGAAAAATCCAACATAAAACATGTCTTCCCCACTGCCTTTGGAAGCCTAGAAGCCAACTACCCACAACTACCAAGTGAGAGCAACTTATATAATGCGGGTTCTCAACCAATTCAAAATATGATCACCAGAAAGTTATTGCATAAAGTCTCCTCAATTAGGATTAACACAAAAGGAAGGCTCACATCATGGGACCAAAAAAATGACTATATAAGTTTCATAATCACAAATCGACAAGTGCAGAGTAAAGGAGACAATATCACAACGAAAATAGAAGCCAACACTTTTAAAAGATTATCATCTTCATACAAGATCGTACACACTAACCAATAGCTAAGTCAATCGAGAGTTCATCCAAGAGAGAGACATGACGGAAAATCAAACAAGCAATAGCAATTCATCCATGATCTCAAACTAATGATTGCAAATGAGTTTGACATTAAAATAAGCTAGATGTTAAAATAAGCTATTTACTTGATCAAATTAAAATATTATATATTGATATTTTGAGATAACTCTATTGTCCATGAAGCAATCATTCTAAATCCCTAGTATTAAAGTTTTCACTTTACAATAATGCTATAGGGGTTATACGAAAGTAAGTTTCACAAGGAAAATTTAAGGTGTACACTACGCTACATTTAGTAACACCCTAATTACTTGCAATTATCACTAATTCAGCTAACTATTAATAAGTTATACAAACCAATAGATAAATATTCAGCTATTAAAGACAATGATATTCCTAGCTCAAACTCTCTCTTCAGCACAAATTTCCTTAATGAAATAAAACACAACTAAAGAAACAAAATACAATTTCAATTTCCATTAATCCACGAACTCCCTTATAATACCATTTAACTTAAGCTATCTGATTCAAACCATTTTATTAAATGATGCTCTACCCTTTTCTAGAATATTTCTTTTTATATTTAAGAACAATTTTCTTCACATAATTAAATAACTTTAAAAACAATAATAATAAAACATATAAAATATTTCTTCCTACTCTAATCTCCTTGAAATTTAAACTAATCCTTGAATTGCCTAATTGGTCTAGTTTCCCTAAAACAATGTGAACCATGAAGCATATTATCTCAATAGGCATCACTAGTTATAATTCAACTTACACAACCTCTAAACACAATCAATCATTCTATTATATGAAAATCACTAATTGCTTTACTCAGTCCATTTTATTTGATTTTATAAACTACATGATATAAAATTAAATAAAATCTAATGTTTCTCTACATTATTCTAGATGTATTCAATATAATTTGACTATTAGAGAATCAACTTCATCTGTTTTAACTAATTTTCCCATAGTTATCTAAATGCTCACTTATTTACAAGCCTTGTCACTATAATAGTCGTCATATTATAAAATTCATAATCTATATGTGCTTGACGAAACTCTTAGTAATAGAATGGAAAATCATAGCATCTAAATGAGAATACTCTCCCAAGAAATCCTATATACCCAACTACAAAAAAAGTAGATAAATTGATGAATCAACATACAACTAAAATAGTTAAATGACTATTCAAGATGAACACAATTAATTAATTTAACCAATTGATATATAGCTTGAATAAAATTGACATTATATAGTAAAATAGTATACTCTTGATAATCCAAATATCTAAATTCAAGTATGTAAATTGATGGAAAAGTCATGACAATTTTATTGCTAAGACTTATAGGTACTTGGTTTAGGGACCTTTGTAAAAATGTATTTCTATCGAGTTGAATAAAAATCATAACAATAACAAAGAAATGTCAACTAAATAGTGTGAGACTAGGAACTATTCATTCTTCTATTTTAGCCTTATTAAAATTTACCAATCCTTTTGAACAAATGAAATATTTAAATAGTCCATTCCTCATAGATAATACACGCTAGTACATAAAGTAACTAAACATAAATAGGAATAAACCAATAAAGGGTAATTAGGTTGGGTTAGCTTGGCCATTGAAAACTAACTTTATCTAGAATATAATCACCAGATCTCAGGGTGCAACTAATACTTAATTGGAATTTAGTAGCTAATAATGAAAAATAGGAATGATGCTAATAAGTTCAAATACAAGATTATTTTAATATCATATTGTAACATTGTATACACAATAATGTTTTAATTTATAAAAGAAAACCCTAAAATAATAGAAGGAAGGAATTCTATCAATCCCCTAGACTTGTAGAGAATGCTTACTTAAATAAACTATTAGTATACATTAATAGGGTTTTGTTTCCCAATCTAATTCACATGTCCAAAACAATTATTGAAGATATTGCGATTCCAACTCTATTAGGATAGTGTGATATTTTGTTGTAATCCTAATATTATTATTTTGTGAATCGCCAGCATATTTGAATCGGTACATGGATACCCATATTTTCAGGGATATTACTATTTTATTGTGACATTTACTTGTATCATGATTGATCAAGTGCAACTTCATATGCCTCCCTTTTCATAGAATTATTGTCAAATTGAAGAGCTTTGATATGTGTGAGTACTTCCACCAACACATGCATACAAACTATTTGAATGGCTTAAACCAAGTGCCTCCCTCTACAGAACCAGTGGTAAATGTTTAGTTCAAATTTCAACTTCATTTTCAGAGTTTCCTTTAACAAGACATAAACTGTAAATTAGAAAATAAATGACAAACCCTTAACAAAACATGAAAAACATCTTTGCTTGAGTACCTAACAAGTCCTAAAGGTAAAAATATATACTAAATCAATTTTATTTACTGACACTGTGGGTTTCTCCAAGGAAAACCTCTGTATTTTCAGTTTTATCGTCATCTAAAATAATTGAGTAGTGTATGGAATGCCCATTCTAATTTACAAACCAGGTATAAATGCACCAATACAAGGTTTACAGCCCATTATAAACCATTATAATAAGTAACCTCTCAAAACTAAAATCATAATCACATTTTATCATTAGAAGAAGGGGAACAAAAAACTACCTGTAGCAGGCAACATCAATACCCCAAATATCCACTGCTTGTAAGCATTCTGGTGCTCTCCATTAGAACTGAGGGCAGCAAGTGATGAGGCCCTTTGAAACCCTTTGCTAGCATTCTACCTGCGCAAAATGTCGGAGCAGGAATGGGCGCGTGAACTGTTTCACTGAATGCCTCAAAGAGATGTGGTCTCAGGAAATGCCATGAGGGACAGATAGACACCAAAAAAAATGAAATTTTTGATAGAAAGCAAGGCACGAGAACTGTTTGACAAAATCCTTCAAAGAAATGTTATCTCAAGGAATGCCATAATTACAGGATGTGCGCTAAATGGATTTGTGGAAAAGGCTTTAGAAACCCTAAAGCAAATGCAATTGGCAGGTGTAAAACCTGACTCCATAGCCTTCGCCAGCATCCTTCTTTCCTGTACGCAAATGGGAGCTTATGAAACCGGGTATAGACGTCCATTCCGCATAATGGTAATTGGGGGTGCGATTTTGTCAGAAATTGGGGATGGAAAAGTCGGGTTAGACAGGTATGCAAAATGCTGAAGCATAGACAAGGCTTGTGAGCTGTTCGACAAAATATCTCTAAGAAATGTGTTCTCATCGAATTCCCCCCATTTTAGGGTATGCGCCCCTCCTTTGGTAAAAAGGCTTTAGGAAAATTTCAAGCAAATGAAACTGACACGTGTAAATTCAGTTTCCATACCAGAAGATAAGTGTGCAAATTGGAGAAGCATAAGCCAGACACGTGAAGCATTAGGAATTTTTCTCTATTAGGGGAAAACCTTCAATTGCCGTTCATGATCCAATTGTTGTTTACTCCTTGTTCACCTGACCCCCAATAACCGTTTACATTTTAGTCATTACATTGTTTTAATTATGCCAATAAAAATTTACAAATTACACCAATATATGTTCACTACTGAATGTGTAGTTGATCAAAAAAATTAAAACACATTGAAAACTATTGAAAACACCTTTTTAACTATTGAAAACATCTTAAATTTTTGTGGTTTTTTATTGGTGTCTAAATGAACAGGTACTGGCGAAGTGGTAAAGATGTAAGGGCCGGAGGTTTAAAAACACCCTTTTTGAGCACCTTTTGCTTTACGGGTTCCACAAGGCACATTTTAAATACCCAGAAGCCAAATTTTTCTTTTTAAGGTCCTAACTAAAACACGAGAAGAAGCTAAATAAAAAATATGGGACCTATTACTGCATTCTAATCAGCGAGAAGCGGCTCTTGGGGTTTTCCTATTTAAAATCGCTTTTTCTTGCTTTTAGCATACTTTAGTTGGAAAATCTTATCCCATTTATTTTAATTTAAAAATATGTTTCTTTTCACATTTAATTTAAATTCCTATGATAATAGTATTTATTTTTATTTATTCTTTTATCATTAAAACATTAAATCATATTATTTAACTTAATAAATAATAATTGTTATCCACAAATAACTTTTTATAAATATAATTCACTTAATTATTATTTACTTCCAATTTAATTTAAATTACCATATAAATCAAATTTAATTTAGTTAAATAGATTAATCAAGGCTAGACAAGATATTAACTTAATCGCATAATTCAAAATCCATTAATCAATGTAAACTAACAGACCCAACATGACACACAATTCAACCAAAAGACTTACTCAATTGTCACGAAGGCCAAATGGAGAGAGGCACTACATTCCATGCTTTGTACTGACACTTAGGTGATTCTTCTTTGTCTTTAAAAATTTTACTCCATAACTACATAATTAGTTCCTCATCAAATTGAATAGAACCCATTAATTTATATAGGTGATGTTGAGATAAAGGCTCTAACATCATTCATTCAACATAAGAAAAGAAAGGGTCTCCAAATGTAGATGTATAAGGAATTGGAAAAATTGATTTCTTTGAGGATTAGGGAAGAAACAAAGGATCCACAAGGATTGGTAGAGGATTAGAGAATCCTGAGGTAAAAAATAAATCTTAACAACCAAAAAAGTTGATTATTAATTTTTTTAACAATTGGATACAGAAGTAGGAAGAGAAGCGCTAGGGTTTTGCATAACTAGATGGAACAAATTAGTAGAAAAAATTAGAAGGAAATAACCTCACTCCACTCTCAATTATTTTCTAATGATTAATAGGGTACATAGGTACATACTGATAGAAGGTAAGTATGAGATTACTTGGCTTCCTTTGGTCTTTCAACCCCCACTCCTTTGGTTTCCCATACCACACTAGTGGGGAAGAAGGCCATACAATTTAACTTATGAAAATACAAAGTGGGAATAATTGGAAGCCCAAAAAGGGTTCTATCTAAAGCATGAAGAAGGGAGAAATGATCTAGAGGATTTTATGATATTGGATTAATTATACAATCAAAGTCCTTTTCCTACTTGAGGACAAGCAACCGAAACTAAGTTAAGGGAGAGTCTTGAGGGTGTTGATGAGATTCAAATAAATGGGTTGGTTGGATGAGTTCCCATTAATGAATGATAGCTTCGGTCAGATATGAATGACGATTGCTGTAAGCATCATCGTCATTCATACTTGATCAAAGTTTATCATTTATATTGAAATATTTCTGAAAAAACATTTAATTGAATTTATGAGCATACATATAAAATTCGAATTATATATATGATGTTATATTCTGCATTTCATTAATCGGAATTTACTTACTCATCCGCCACCTTGTAGAAGGGTATATATGAGTTGTACTAAACAATGATAAATGACTTTATCATAAGTCGCGCCTTAAGGGACACGTCCCATGAGTGGATGTGTCTCCACTTGTGGAGACACGTCCTCTCATGAGACATGCCTCTTAGGGGCGGGTCTCCTCTCTTATTTATGGCAGATCTTTCTTTGATATGCAAACACAGAAATCAAATAATGTTATGCAATCAGCACATTCAAAATAAGAAATTCAAATCTGGAAATTGAAAATCTGAACATAGAAGTTTGAGTAGTATTCTTACACTTAGAATTTTCATAAGTCCCTTAGTCTCCCAATTTGATTGAAGATTTGTTTACATTTACATGGTATCAGAGCCAAGTTGTGTGAATCCAAAACAAATCTAAAATCAGTTTGCTCTAGAAAATTCGTATTTTCTAAAATCGAATTCACATCACATTCTTCATAATGTCAAGTGTGATCAGATTTGAAGATTGCCTTGCTGGAGCAGACAACTTCACATCATGGAAATTTAGAATCATGATGATCCTTAGAGAGAATAAACTAGACTCACTTGTGAAAGAAAATAAAAAGGAACCAGAGGCTGAACCTGAGAAAACTCAATGGGTTGAAAACAATGAAAAGGCCATGAAAATTCTAGTAGATGCAGTTAGGGATCATATAGTGCCTATCTTAGCAAAACATGAAACTGCATACCATATGTACAAATCTCTTGAGAGTACCTATGAGATTAACAACACCTGCAAGACTCTTGCATTAAAAAGGCAAATCAACAATGCACAAATAAACAAAGGAGAGTCCATTAATGCATACTTCATGAGGATTATTGAACTAAGGGATCAATTATCCACAATTGGATATCAGATTGATAGCAAAGAATTAACTCTAATTGCACTAGGAGGCCTACCAAACTCATGGGAGTCATTTGTTCAAGGAATAAGTGCAAGATCTAAACTCCCTAAGTTTGACAAGCTAAGAACTGACTGCCTTCAAGAAGAAACAAGACTTTCCACAAAAGAGAATAAATAGAAACACATAGATGAAGACATTCATGTTCTCCACACAACATCTAATAAGAGGAGTAAGAAAAACTCCTACAAGAGAGGATCTTTTAAAAGAAAGAGAAGTTCCAATGGAAAGGAATCTTATAAGAAGAAAGATATCCCTCAAGTACAATGCTTTAGATGTGATCAGTATGGCCACTATGCAATGAAATGCCCTGATAGAACTAAACAACAAGCATCCTTTGCCAAAGTAGGAAAGTCAAACCCAGATCATGAATCTGAGAACTTTGTGTTCTATACAGCCCTTTCTAGTCAAGTATCTGACAACACTCAAAATTGGGTAATTGATAGTGGTTCCTCCAGACACATCACAGGGTTCAGAGAACACTTGGACTCTATGACTGAAAAGTCTGATGAAGTAACCATCAGGGATGATTCTGCATACCCTGTAAAAGGGGTTGGAACGTGTTCCATCAAGTTGAAATCTGGGGTTTCTCTGCAACTCACTGGAGTCTTATTTGTACCTGGAATAAAGAGAAATCTTATATCCATCTCTGCCCTTGAAGACAATGGTTACAAAGTTACATTTATGGATGGGAAAGTTCTAGTATGGCCTAAGAACTCATCTATCAAGAAATCTCTAACCATAGGCATAAGTCAAGGGTACCTTTACAAACTATACACTGAGGTTAAACAAGCTCTTACCCTTGACATTGTTGATACAAATGAAATTTGGCATAGAAGATTAGGACACTTCATTCTCGTGCCTCTACCTTCTATGGAAAAATCCTGTTATAGGCTTCTCTACCCAAGCCAAACCATCCTCATGAAGGAACTTGTAAAGGTTGTGCCTTAGGAAAGAATACAAAGGGATCCTTTCCCATTAGTTTGAGCAAAACCCTAAATGTGTTAGATCTGGTTCACTCTGACTTATGTGGACCCATGTCTGTACCTTCTAAAGTAGGATTTCTATACTATGTCATATTTATAGATGACTTCTCTAGGAAAACTTGGATCTATTTCCTTAAGTGTAAAGAGTCAATAGAAATCCTCAAAAGGTTCAAAGAGTTCAAAGCACTTACGGAAAACTTCTCTGGGAAGAAAATAAAAACCTTAAGGACAAACAATGGGAAAGAATATAACTCTAGAATTTTTAAGGAATTTTGCATGAGTGCTGGAATTAAGAGGGAGTTCACAATAGCCTACAACCCTCAACAAATGTGGCCGGGAAGGAAAAATAGAACCATAGTAGAAGTTGCTAAGCAAATGCTGTTTTGATCTCAAAACATTGAAACTCTTCCGGGCGTAAGCCCCAGGACCCCGTTCATATCCAAAATAGATGTCCTCATTCTCATCTTGATAACAAAACTCCTGAAGAAGCCTTTACCAGCATAAAACCTGACATTAGTCATTTTAGGATTTTTGGCTATCCTGTCTATATACATGTGCCCAAAGAGAAGAGATTCAAACTAGAACCTTCTAGAAAGAAGGGAGTATTTGTGGGTTATAGTGAAACCTCCAAAGCCTACAGGATATTCATACCCGGGCATAAACAAATTGAATTGAGTAGAGATGTCATCTTTGAAGAAGACATTGCATTCAAGAGGGCAAGAAGTTCTAGTGAGACAGAGACCTATTCCCCTAGAGTACCTGAAATGGAACCTGCTCCTGAGATTCAAAGGGAGCATCCTGATGAAATGCCACATGAACTTCCTTCTACTTCAAATGAGAATACAAATGACAACGACATAAAAAGACCACTTTGGGCCAGGAAAATGATCAAAGAAGCAGAGGATCATGCAACACCCAAAGGAACGTTCAGGGAGAGTAAAATACCCAAACGTTTCTCTAGCTATGTTGCTCTAATGAACAACATCATAAACTCATAACCTATCAGTGTTACAGAAGCTTTCCGACATCAAGCATGGAAGGATGCAATGACAAAGGAATATTAGTCTATTCTAAAGAATGATGTATGGGATATAGTGCCTAGGCCAAAAGAGAAATCTATTGTCTCTTCCAAATGGCTCTTCAAAATCAAGCATGATGTTGATGGCAGTATAGAAAAACATAAAGCACGTTTTGTGGCAAGAGGTTTTTCTCAAAAGGAAGGCATTGATTACGAAGAAACATTTGCACCTGTTGCCTATTACACATCAGTGAGAGTAGTGTTAGTCATTGCAGCAGCTAAAGGTTGGAAGATCCATCAAATGGATGTGAAAACTACCTTCCTAAATGGAACCATTGAAGAGGAAGTCTATTTGGAATATCCTAAAGGTTTTGTGATACATAAACCTAACTCACATGTATGTAGGCTGAAGAAAGCTCTCTATGGACTTAAACATGCCCTAGGTCCTGGGTGAGATGAAAGAATTGATAGCTATCTCTTGGGATTAGGATTTCCTTCTTAAGAATGAGGCTGGAATCCAATCTCTACTCAAGGTAAAATCAAAGGTGATATGCTAATAATTATTTTATATGTTGATGACTTGTCGATAATAGGAGAAGATCACCTCACCAAGGGAAGCATGATCTAATTTCTGAAATTCCTTTGACATGAAAGACTTAAGATTCTACCAATTCACTTCCTAGGTTTAGAAGCATGGCAGAAATCAAAAGGGCATTATACTAAACCAAGGGAAGTATACTATTGATATTTTGGAAAAATATTTGGAATGTTGGACTATAGACCGATGTCTACACCCATGGAAACCAACCTTCACAAATTGAAAGAAGTAGCAGCAGAATCCAAGTGTGCAAATCCAACCCTTTACAGATAGATGATTGGATCCTTGATGTATCTTGTTAACACCAGACCTGATATTTGCTATGCGTGCTGAATGTTCTCACCCGGGCCTATGTGTGGAGCCAAAGGAAATTCACTTTAATGGTCACCGCGGAAACATATTTTGAGATATCTTCAAGGCACTACTGGATACGGTCTCTTTACACAATGATCAACCAGGATCTGGCTACGGGCACCATCCGACAATCGAAGCGTAAACTGGGATGGAAAAAAGCAATAATAGAATGTTGCTTTAGTTTAGATCGGGCTATGATCTCCTCTAGATTTGCAAGTAGGTAACAATCTTCGGGGCCAAAAATGCAGCTCAACAAAAGCTGAATACATTGTAGCCTCAATGGGAGCAAGAGAAGCAGTTTGGCTTCGTAAATTGCTTGTGGGACTCTTTGGTGAGCCCTTGAATCCTACAATTATTCTTTGTGATAATCAGAGTTGTATCAAACTCTCTGTAAATCCTGTCTTTCATGATAGATCTAAGCATATTGAGATCCCCTATCATTATGTAAGAGATATGATGGAAAGGAAAGTGATTCAGTTGGAGTATATTAGTACAAATGATCAAACTGCAGACATTCTCACCAAGCCTCTCTCTCGAATCAAGGTAGAGCACTTCAGGAAGAAACTTGGTATGGTTGAAATGTAAATTGTTATTTATGTTTGAAATACAAATTGTTTATAAATTGTACTAATATATAAAGATGTTTAATGTGTAAACTCTTTTGTCATGTGTGTGACTCCATGACTTTATGGGCCTACTCCCCCTGTGTACATTATTAAAAGGTGACGATCTTTCTAATAATGAGCACTTGTATTTGACATTGTAAAGTGACGACTCTACAATGATAAACTATCATGATAGATATCATGTGACTTGATATCTGTGGACATGTCATGATAGTATCTCTTGGACACTTTGATTGATATCATGAGACTTGATAGCATTTGTAGATCATTGTGATCCTTAAGAGATAATCATGGTGGATATTTATATCCATGGATATGCCATGAATTATGGTAGACATCATGTGACTTGATGTCAATGCACATACCATAATAAAGATATGTTATGAAGAATGTCATGTGACTTGACAATATTGAGAAATCATACCATGTCTTAGATATCACGTGTTAAGGTGATATCTCTACTTATTTGATTTGAAATATCTTCCCTAGCTAAGAGGGAGTGTTAATGAATGATAGCTTCGGTCAGATATGAATGACGATTGTTGTAAGCATCATCGTCATTCATACTTGATCAAAGTTTATCATTTATATTGAAATATTTCTAAAAAAAAACATTTAATCGAATTTATGAGCATACATATAAAATTCGAATTATATATATGATGTTATATTCTGCATTTCATTAATCGGAATTTACTTACTCATCCGCCAACTTGTAGAAGGGTATATATGAGTTATACTAAACAATGATAAACGACTTTATCATAAGCCGCGCCCTAAGGGACACGTCCCATGAGTGGACGTGTCTCCACTTGTGGAGACACGTCCTCTCATGAGACGTGCCTCTTAGGGGCGGGTCTCCTCTCTTATTTATGGCGGATCCTTCTTTGATATGCAAACATAGAAATCAAATAATGTTCTGCAATCAGCACATTCAAAATAAGAAATTCAAATTTGGAAATTGAAAATCTGAACATAGAAGTTTGAGTAGTATTCTTACACTTAGAATTTTCATAAGTCCCTTAGTCTCCCAATTTGATTGAAGATTTGTTTACATTTACATGGTATCAGAGCCAAGTTGTGTGAATCCAAAACAAATTTAAAATCAGTTTGCTCTAGAAAATTCGTATTTTCTAAAATCGAATTCACATCACATTCTTCATAATGTCAAGTGTGATCAGATTTGAAGATCGCCTTGCAGGAGCAGACAACTTCACATCATGGAAATTTAGAATCATGATGATCCTTAGAGAGAACAAACTAGACTCACTTGTGAAAGAAAATAAAAAGGAACCAGAGGCTGAACCTGAGAAAACTCAATGGGTTGAAAACAATGAAAAGGCCATGAAAATTCTAGTAGATGCAGTTAGGGATCATATAGTGCCTATCTTAGCAAAACATGAAACTACATACCATATGTACAAATCTCTTGAGAGTACCTATGAGATTAACAACACCTGCAGGACTCTTGCATTAAAAAGGAAAATCAACAATGCACAAATAAACAAAGGAGAGTCCATTAATGCATACTTCATGAGGATTATTGAAATAAGGGATCAATTATCCACAATTGGATATCAGATTGATAGCAAAGAGTTAACTCTAATTGCACTAGGAGGCCTACCAAAATCATGGGAGTCATTTGTTCAAGGAATAAGTGCGAGATCTAAACTCCCTAAGTTTGACAGGCTAAGAACTGACTGCCTTCAAGAAGAAACAAGACTTTCCACAAAAGAGAATAAACAGAAACACATAGATGAAGACATTCATGTTCTCCACACAACATCTAATAAGAGGAGTAAGAAAAACTCCTACAAGAGAGGATCTTTTAAAAGAAAGAGAAGTTCCAATGGAAAGGAATCTTATAAGAAGAACGATATCTCTCAAGTACAATGCTTTAGATGTGATTAGTATGGACACTATGCAATGAAATGCCCTGATAGAACTAAACAACAAGCATCTTTTACCAAAGTAGGAAAGTCAAACCCAGATCATGAATCTGAGAACTTTGTGTTCTATACAGCCCTTTCTAGTCAAGTATTTGACAACACTCAAAATTGGGTAATTGATAGTGGTTCCTCCAGACACATCACAAGGTTCAGAGAACACTTGGACTCTATGACTAAAAAGTATAATGAAGAAGTAACCATCGGGGATGATTCTGCATACCCTATAAAAGGGGTTGGAACGTGTTCCATCAAGTTGAAATCTGGGGTTTCTCTGCAACTCACTGGAGTCTTATTTGTACCTGGAATAAAGAGAAATCTTATATCCATCTCTGCCCTTGAAGACAATGGTTACAGAGTTACATTTATGGATGGGAAAGTTCTAGTATGGCCTAAGAACTCATCTATCAAGAAAGCTCTAACCATAGGCATAAGACAAGGGTACCTTTACAAACTATACATTGAGGTTAAACAAGCCCTTACCCTTGACATTGTTGATACAAATGAAATTTAGCATAGAAGATTAGGACACCTTCATTTCCGTGCCCTACCTTCTATGGAAAAACTTGTTACAGGCTTACCCAAGCTAAAACCATCTCATGAGGGAACTTGTAAAGGTTGTGCCCTAGGAAAGAATACAAAGGGATCCTTTCAGAATAGCCTGAGTAAAACCCTTAATGTGTTAGAACTGGTTCACTCTGATTTATGTGGACCCATGTCTGTACCTTCTAAAGCAGGATTTCTATACTATGTCATATTTGTAGATGACTTCTCTAGGAAAACCTAGATCTATTTCCTTAAGTGTAAAGAGTCAATAGAAATCCTCAAAAGGTTCAAAGAGTTTAAAGCCCTCACTGAAAACTTATCCGGAAAGAAAATAAAAACCTTAAGGATAGACAATGGGAAAGAATACACCTCTGATATTTTTAAAGAATTTTGTATGAGTGTTGGAATTAAGAGGGAGTTCACAGTTGCCTACAACCCTCAACAGAATGGGGTTGCTGAATCTCCTACCCCTTCCTCTCCCACCACCTTTAGACCCTGACTTGTGTAGTTTGGAAATTATTTTGGAGAACCTCTGAGGAATCCCCTCATCCACATTTTCCCCCAACTAAACATACTCCTCCTCCTCATCCTTCCTAGAATCAATAGAACTCTGGCCATGAAGATCATCTTTCTTCTTGGTCGGGCGATGGTGAGACCTACTCGAACTCTGCTCAGTATTGTCCCCACCAGACAGGGACCCATGAGAATTTTCCAAGTACATAACAAGTT
>VDFB02044506.1:0-62481 GCA_007258455.2 Sequoia sempervirens | reverse complement strand
TGCTGGTTTGTGGAGGATTTGGAGATTTTTTCAATCTGCTACAGTGCCACTACAGTGTTTTATGCAAGCAAACATTATCATATCATTGCCAAAGTATAATTGAGTGTTTATGTATTGATTTTTTATTTTTGGAGAATATTTGAGCATCATATAGAGCTGGATCTGAGTTGTTTCAGTCAATTCTAGCTGAACACCACATTGGGAGAGAGAAATTCAGCCATTCAGGGTATTAGATCAGTCACATGAGCTTCTGGTTACATTATTTCAGTCATCCAACATAAGCGACCAACCTATTGGAGTGAAGTGTCATCATTTCTAGGAGGATATCAATCAGATCTGAGCATTTTGCATGTATTTCCAGGACTATTCTGAGCTGCAATACACATCTACAGCCATATAAGTTAGGGAGACATCATTAAGAGGGTGGGTTTAGCAACATTAGTTGCTATTCCATACTTGTCATCAGCAAATCTACATGTTTCCAGCCTAGTGCAATCCTTTGGAAAAGTAAAGTTGATAATAAATTGTTCCCGACTAGCACCACAATTGGGAGGATACATTTGACAATATATTGCTGTTTCAACCCTATTTCCAGCAGATCTGTATCAATTCCGGCAGATTACAGCCTTTTCTAGCATTGTACAGCCAGCCATACATCTCCAAACAGCAGCCATACCAATCACCAACCTCTATTTTCTGTTTACAAACATTGCAAGGTCTAATCTATATCTGACTTGCATCTTTCCAGCAAGGTACAACATTCTGTGAGTGCAAAAATATCTCATAAATTCTGATTTGTACTTTCCAGCATCTTCATTCATTATTTTTCAATTGCTATACTGTTCAAATAAATTATATTGGAAGATTATTTGGCTGCCCTAATTCAAAATTGGCTTCATCCAACATTCTTGGATTTTTTATGACATAAATCAGCAAAGTTTGATGTTGTTTATTGCAATTTTGGATTGATATTAGTAATTGAAGGGTCTTGAAAAGTGTCATCAGAATTTTTACTTGCTTTTTGGATTCATTTCCTTCAAAAAAAACAGAAAATAAATAAAATACAAAGGGGGACATTACACCATGATGGCCTTCATTAAATCAGAATGCATGTGCCATCTGTTGTGTCACAATGTAAAGCACCCATGGAATCCAGCAAAGAACAAATCTCAAACTTTTACAACAAATTTCCAATTACCGCTTGCGATCAATGGTCATTACAATGGTGGAGGATCATGCCAAACATGAGGGGTAAAGAACCACATTAGACTAATATTGTTTGACCAAAGGGGTCAAACAAGCTTGGCCAAAGGAAGAATAGTGTTGACCTCACCAAGAGAAGAGGTGATTTTTGCATGAAAATCTTTAAGTAGGTTCAGCTTCATTTTGCAGATGTGAGCGCAAGAAGCTCTGGTCCATTAGATCACTTCGACATGAACAGTTAGCACAATCTAAGAAATGCCAACATGGAGGGAGCTTCAAAAGTTTCACAAGAGCAGAGGAGCTAGACTAGAGGGGGACCCACTGTGAAGTCAAACCTAGTAGCACATTGAGGAGGTGATGCAAGAAGAACTATACTGTAAATCAATGTCCCGCATATACTAGTGTAGTAGCAATAAAAATAAACCTTCAAAAATAGAAGAGCAGATGGGTGGTGGGGCCCACAATAACTACAGTGATTCCAAAGAAAAAACAAACATTGCTGGATAAAACAATAAATGGCTAGCCAGAACTTGATCTTGTTAAGTCACCAAAGGAGCAAATAAGACTGCAAAACCTATCAAAAGAGAGGAGCAAAACCCACATGAGCATGAGGTTGGTGAGCAAATAAACATCTGGGATTGCTAGATGAGATACTAGGAGCAAATCACAGACAGAGGCCGCAAATGGCACAAAGGCACTAGGAGCCAAAAGGAAGGCTTCACAAACACCATGACACCTGCAACTCAAATATTGGGTCATGCAGTCGTGAGCAAAGAAGCCTCTAGGATTGCTAGATGAGATACGAAAGCTTTTCGGAAAGGAGGCTAAGGACTTAACCAAAATCACAAATGCATACCATGAGTGGCACAAAGGCACTAGGAGCCCAAAGGAAGGCTTCACAAGCATGTTGACACCTACAGCTCAAATATTGAGACATGTGGATCACAAGTATGATCCTAGATTTGAAGGAGAAGATCCTACAAATTCAGGAGGAATCCAGAACTCGGAGAAAAAAACAACTAAAAGGGACCTGAGGAATCCATCTATGGTAGCATGGTTTACTCGAAAGATGGTGAGTGTGAAAAACACACTAAAAGAAGATTTATTATTTGGGGATAATTGCAATATAACCCTCTTGTTAACTTCAGTAAGTATCTTTGGGTGGAGCAAGTGCCTAGCTAGAATCTCCAATTGTGATAAGGGTATGAGGATGAGCAGGAAAGGACAGCTAAGGACTCAGTTGGTGGGGCAGATGTTAGTGAGCAGGGGTTCTTGATTGTTGAGGAGAGGAGAATGTTGGGGCTACTGCTGGGAAAATTGATCTTCATTGGCAAACAATGTTTCACAGCTTTCATGAACAAGTTGCAAACTCTAGCCCTACATATAATGCACTTATACAAGAAACAAATAGCATGGAGAGAAAAAGGCAGCTTTTAGAGCAGTGGTTGTTCCCAATGTTTCTTCTGATGAAAGCATCACTGAGGCATCCAAGTACAGATGCTCATTGTCCTGTAATTCTGATATGGAATTGGCTAATATTCCACTTCAAACTTCAAGATAAGGGGGATTTCTTCCCAGGCCAGCAGAGGTGATAATTCAAAGGGTTGATGATATGATGCTAGAGGTGTCTAGTATTTGTGATAGAATTGTAGAGCCTCAATCAATTGTTCTTCTAACTCCTGCTGGCAGAGGGGGGCCTAATCTTCCAGTTTGAAGACCTGTTGATCTTTAGACCTTTGAGGCCAGGGATGTTGTGAAAAGGGGATGATCCCTGTATTTGATGTTTTATGTTCTTGGTTGACTATCCAGTTTACTTTATAATGTTCACTTCAACTCCTTGCACAAGTCCTTGAAACTAATAACCCATATTTTGGTGGGTGCCTTGTATAGGCCCACAATTTTTATAGCTAGCCTTTTGTTATCATACTACTAGATTTTCATAGATAATACTTTCATTTTAGCTGTGTTTATTATGATGGTTTTGTATTGTATGTAGTCTCCTACCTCTATTTGTATTTGTAAACTTTATATCTCAGTTTTTAGAAAACAGTGCCAAGGTTCAAAGAATTCCTAATTAAGCTCCCTCAGATCTTTGGGACATATCAAACTCAGATTGATCTCAGTGGTGATTATAAATGCTTATAGGGGTCATGGCATCAATAATGCTCAAGTCAATATACAAGGATTGATTAGTTTTTCTTTTAGATTAAAGGATCCCTCAGCCCCAGCCAGGCATTCAAGATCTGGCCATGGGAGGAGTTTGAGGAAAGATAGTAGGTGTCAGTGGATCCTGAACCTAGAGCTTGATAATCCGTCCTTGCATCCCTTCAGAGACAGCAGGCAATAGAAGGGACCATATCTCCTAAGGGTTTGTGTGCACCCTATTCCTCTGTCATTCGTTCCTTGTGGCAGCAGTCATGCCGCATCCAACAGACAGTTGCTGCTCCCAACATTGGCATCAATTCTGCAGAATTGGTTTGTACCCGTTGGGACAGAGCCCCTCCATGGCTGTCCACGAGCTGTTCCAGGACTGGTCCATGAGACATCAGGTCTGAAGGTGCCGTGGCACATCCCAGGGTTTTAATTTCAACTCAGATCACTGGGACATCAGGCAATCTAAGGCAATGGGCATCAGATCTGTCCATAAACCATCTGGGACACGCCGCCCATTCTGGTTGAATCAGTTCAAATGGACCAACGACCAGGGTGCGTGGGAATCAGTTTTAACCTCGCCAGTCTCGAAAGATTAACCACCTAAATAATAAACCGGTGTTATGGGTTAGTTTATTGGAATTATTCGCCGGAGGAATCATTGCTGGAACTCGGATGTATTTTCGAGGTATTTGATACGCCTGGTGCAGAATCCATCAAGAATTATTTAATCTCGGGTTAACCATAATGTAACATATACAAATACATCACCTGCAGATTTTAAAAGGTACATTTGTTATATCTATCAATTTTACAAGTTACATTTGCTCTATCTATCATATCACCTACAGATTTCAAGTTTTTAATGCAGCCATACTCCTATCAGCCATGTGGATTACATTTTGAAACTTCAATTTAATTTTAATAATAATATCAAATTCAAACATTATATAAGCATCTAAACTTAGATTTTGATGTCATGCATAGTTAAACTTGTAAAAATTTGAGTTTCTGTGTGTTTGTGTGTGTGTATATACTGCTGTCCCAGAAACACATCCCCCCATTGAACATAGGTTAACCCTCAAACCCATTTACAGGTTCAGAGCATATGGACCTTGAAATGTGTCACACATAGAGTATCTCTCATCCTTTAACATGCAAACTATGAATACACATATATGATATAAAATGTGGGGTATGTGGTTACCAAAGCATTGTGCATATTTCCAGGCGATGCTGAAATAAAGATATTACTCTGCATACTGACATAATAATCCACAGCAGCCGAAACAGAAGCTTTCCCTTCAAGCTGTGCAAGTTCCTCCTCTTTTAAAAGACTCTTTTTGTCTTCCATCAAAGGGAACAATTGCCGCAGTATTGAAATTCTTGCTTCCCCCCCATAGACCTATTCCAAAATTCAAATAAAAAAATACAAAACACTATAAATAATGCATATGTATTGTAAATGCCATCAAATCGCGTAATAACTTACTTGGAGCAAACAAAGACAGCTTACCTTATGAGAAGCAAGATAAAGTGTGGTTTTATTGCTAAATCCTAAAGCTGCTAATAACAATCCAATTTCTTCTGGGGTCAAGGGACACTTTCCCTGACTTCGAAGCTCTTCATCAGAAAATTGAGAATTCAGCACTCGTCCTTGCCAAAGTACTTGCCTATACTTTGCAAGGGCTAATTGCTCTGCTCTACCACCTCCAAAATTGCAAGCAGAATGAGCAGCCATATCCTGCAAATGACAATAAATTTATATGAATCACACTATAAAAACAAAGCTAAGTCAATTAAGCTTTAAATATAAGCTCCCTGTTAGTAGAAATGTACAATAACATACAAAATGAAAAACAAGGTCAGCATGACTGATATGATTAAGAAGGCTCAACCATGGTGTGAATGTTAAGAAAAGAAAAACATGAAAATCCAAATCAAAACCTGTATTTAATGGATAAAATACACAAGTAGAGAGATGTTGACAGGTGTAGAAATATGTTCTGTTATCACCGTAAGCTACATTTCCAGGAAAAAAAAACAGGCATGAGTACAGGAAACACCAATTTTTTTGGGACCTTAGGTACATTTTAACATGGAAGTGTCGGTATATAAAATATATAATATATTAGAATATTAAAAAAATAATCCTACTATCAATGCTATGTGCACAAGCAGCATTGAAATTACAAAAATTAATAATTCATTATGTAGACACTAAACATCAACTATTAATAATACCATTAATTAATCATTCATTAATTATCATTAAATTATTACCATTTATCATTTACTATTAATCATTTATCATATTACTTACCATTAATTGTTACAATTACCATTTATTCATTAATTATTACTATTTTCCATTATCTATTTATCCATATTAAATAATATTTTATTATTTTAATTAATGTGAGCTAATTATCCACTTTTAATTAAAAAATGAAAATTGTATTTATCATCTCACCAGTTAACTCTATCTTCTAATAGAAACTACCTATCATTTGTAATAACCACCCCAATTTTTTCCACAAATTGCACCTGTTAGCATTAGCTAAAATGCAAAGATAAGCAACTGAATAGGCAACCCTCCACTTTTTGATCACCTAGATTCTAGAGTGGGCAAGGTGAAAAGAGGAACTTGCAATTATTGAAATAACAAACTAACTAGAGATGAACACCTTCCACTTTCTGATCACCCAGATTCGGGTATGGGCAAGGTGAGAGCATATGGTGGTTGGCTTACAATATTGAAATCCTCTATGCTGCCACTTCTTTAATGGGGTGAGTAATCATAATCAAGTGCATGAAAGTAAACATCTGCTTATTCAGCAGGAATTACAAAGAAAGGAAAATGCACTTGGTGGCAAGCCAACCAACTTCCGCTTGTTCAACGGGCAATAGCAAGAAAGTAAATCAGAAACTCGACCACTTATTCAGCGGGAGTGAAAGTAACATAAAGCAAAGCTCAACCACTTTTCAGCAGGAGCACCACTTGTTTAGTGGGGTAAGTATCCAAAATAACAAGAATCAAATCGCTGATTGGTACTACCAATTTAGTGTTACAATGAGTGCTCGGTACAAGATATTATGAGAAATCAAGTCAACATGATAGCCCATTGAATCAATAAACAATCCCTGCAACATAGGAATGATTAGACATCATAAAACATGGAAAGATAAAGGAGTATCAGGTCTGACATGACTGGTGCAGCAGTCTGATATGCACGAACAGCAAGCACGAAACCCCAATCAGCAACCTTCAAACCATCATAACTCCTCCAATACTCAACGGAATCTCACCAAACCACTTGCAAATGATTCCACAATGCTAGGCATCCAAAATTAGGTAGTAAGCCACCACAAAAAGGTCTGATTAACACTAGCACGATGAAGAGCACACAAGAAATACTGAGAGTGGAGGGTGAATCAGTATTTCAAAAACTTTAAAACTAAAAACCTCATGAATCAAAAATCAAAACATTAAGAACATTCATGAACAAAATAAACACCATGAACATCGAGATTACGTGGAAAACCCTTTCGAGTAAAAAACCACGACAAAATATTGCTTTTATTATCTTCAAAGGACACCAACCCAATTACACAAGTGAGCACCAACCCACTCAGAGCACCAACTCTCCCTCGAAGCACCAACTCCGAACCAACTAAAGCACCAACTTCATAATCAAAGAACGCTAAATACAGAACACACAACTTCTTCAACCTGCTCTTAATCACAAACTCTGAAATTCTTCTGATCAATCAATCACATATATCTAATCAGATTCACAACACCCTTGAATAGATGAACTGGAAAGGCAACAAACTAGTCTCCAAATAGTGTGAAACACACTGTAATACACAGTCTACTCAAATATAGTTATACAGATAGCATGAACAACCTTTCACAAGTCTGCAGTCAGCAATCTTCAACAGAAAGCAGAGACAAATAATATTAGTCAATTTGGATTCAACTCATCTCCCAACACACAGTCTAAGCAAATGAAGAAAGATAGCGATACACCATTTCAACATTTATGAACACACTGACTTCAATACATTCCCTTAAGCAAACATCGTCATTACTTCTCAGCAGCGAACGAACACCTCTTCAACACACAACTTGTATATCAATAAACCTATGTGACTCAATGAACTCGCAGCTGCTCCATTATCCTTTCTTTCCTCAATATCATAAAATTATACCACACAGAATAAATTAACCTGCACTTGCAAAAGATATGTCTTCAAAAATATCGAACCAAACAAAGAAGCCAACCCCCCACAAGAAACGCATCAAACTTATTTATCTGAGTTGCACAAAACACATTACGATGAACATTACAATATATCTATCGCTAATTTTCTTTATATTGCAGCATGTAAGTGATAATAGAGGCGATTTATTCCTTTTTCACAACTTTGCCTCCTTTACACAGAACAACGTGACTTCAATTTCTAAGCTTTTGCAGATGAATAGTCAGCTCTATTAAGAATGCCATCACAGAGTCCACTAAATCCCGACCCCCCTTTTTACAACTCACACTGGCTCTCTCACATCTCTACCAAAATTAATTCCAACTAAAAAAGTCACGTCTTCTTACACGTATATGCTGAAGATATTCAAAACTCACTTTGCTCACATAAAAATGGAGCCCGACACCTTCTAACTAGAAGGATTCTCTCATCTGCCCGACGAAAACATTAGTACAGAAGATAGAAGCATACAACAAAATAATATATTTTGTGAACCGTTCTAAAAGTCTCTCATAAAGATGGCACGACTTCAATCACACTTTGCCAATACTGGCCTAAACCAAAGATTTCCTTTTTTACAATAACAGTCTGTTAACACCACAAAGACCTATTGCGAATGAGGGAATCAAGGAGCCGTCGCAAAAGATAGACAAGACGGAAATAACAGAAGTCATCGGCAAAAATAAGACACGACTCGTGTTGTTAGAGCCATCACCTAATAATAGATAGAATACTAAAGCATATATTAAGTCATTCAAATAGAAGCCACCATACATCATAAAATCGCCCAAACTCAACAGAAAATTAGCCGCCTCATAAAGAAATCGTGCCATTTTTAAAAGATTCGACCAGGAATATCTTCAATATTAAAGATAGTAGTCGACATGAGTAAAGAGCCGCCTAGGTCGATATTGAACCGCCTCATTAAAAGAAACCATCACTATGCAGAAGAAGCCACCTCAAAAACATTCATAAAAGAAAAATGTGATACTCTTTATTTAGCCGCCCTTTGACAAGTCCACCAAAGATTTAAGAAAGAATTCAAACACTACCACAAATAAAGAAATCAATCAACTGAAAAAGGTCGACCTCTATGACAATTCAACATAGATTGATGTGGCACATATGCTGACAAACAAATCTGACTCGGCATGTTGACTTGGCTTATATGCTGACAAGAAGCTTAACCACACAACCAGGTAGCTCAAGCAAGCAGCCAGGTAGTTCAACCAAGCAGCCAAGTAGCTCAAGCACACAACCAAGTAGCTCAACACACAGGCAAGTAGCTCAAGCAGCTCAAGTAGACAAGCAGGTAGCTAAATCAAACAAACACCTTGACATCAATGACAAAATTGAAAATATTCTAACACACAAGTCCCAAGACACCCCCAACCAAGTGGTACAATGTCCTAGGTAGGTCGACCAGCCTCTAAAAATCCCACACTCCACCTAAAATCACCAAAATATGCAAGAAGGGGCGCCCAAGCATGAGGAAGATATTGAACCAACACCCACAAAATAGTTTCAACTCCTCTGATCAGTATGAGCAAAAAGGGTCGATCAGCTTGTCACAAACCAGCAACACAAAATTTGATTATACACACCATAAAAGCCTCCAAAGCTGCAAACCATCACACACACCAAAATATGTCTACAAGACATCAAAACTAGCAAGAACTGAAAGAAATGAGATAGCCATCACCACAATAAGCCCAACTGCAACCCCTGAGATGGAGCTCCAACACTATTCAGCTAGGAGATATCTTTCAATGTCAAAACTAAAGTTGACTTTGTAAATTTTTAATGATCAGATAAATGCACAGAAAATTAATTCAAATCAGATGCAAAGACACAGCAGATGCCCTGGGAAAACCCTCCTCTTGAGGGAGAAAAACCCAACAACAATATATCACTTATATATTGAATTGTCACAAAATGATCTCCTTACAAGAGGGCGATATGCAGGCCCAAAAATATGCACCAAAGAGTGATGCAACACAGAAATCAAACGCTGATAGAACTCAGCCTCAAACAAAATGCTCTCTTATACAATTCGCTTTCACTTATAGATAACTCGCACTTAGACTTCAATGAATATAATCGAACTGAACTTGAAACTTTATGATGTACAATGAGAATGACATTGATTATAAATACAAGGAGGAGAGGACGTGACTTTTCCCAGCACCATGTCGGCCAACAGCAAGAAAACGTCTTTCTTGAGATTCGTGCCTCTTGAACGAGGTCGGCCTTGTTAGGAAAAATGTGCCTCTTCATTAATAATTATTTGCTTAACAAATAGAAGTGTCTCTACAAAAATCGCGCCTCTTGAGACTCCATAAATTAAATAGCTTGAGGCTATTATTTAATTTATTACAAATAAGGACATCGCTGGAAGAATACTTCTGACGCTGCAAGTGAACATCAACACTCCCTCTCAGCTAGGGAGTATACTTCCAGCTGCACAAGACATATCACCTCATCGTGATGTCTACCACTATGGCTACAACCATAAGTGAAAAAGGAATATCACCTCATCATGATAATAGATATCGCCTCAACATGATATCAACCATAATGGTTACAACCATACTATGGTATGTACAAGTGTTCATCACTTGTGTGATATTGTCACCTCAACATTACTTTACCATGGCTCTCCCGGTGAAACACAAGTACAAATGTTGTCATGGAGTCACACACATGACATCCACCCGCGACTCATCTCGAGGAGGGTGGAAACAAAGGCTTTCCTCAAATCTCAAAAATGCATTAACAAAGGGCTTGCACCTCAAATTCCTTCGTCTCCGGAGAAAATGCATTAACAAGGGATTTCACCTCGAACTTCTCGGCCAGAGAAGAACTCATTAACAAGGCTCAAATCGCGAGACTCTTTCTCGATCCAAAATTTGGATTGTCCACCATACCAAGCTTATGCCGAGAGTACACAAACTTTATCCTAGAGAGGGCTTGGTGAGAATGTCATGAATGCAGCAATGGGTCATTATACACTCGAATTGTATAGCCTTTTGCGGTACCATATCTCTAATATATGAGTGGTGCCAGTCTCAACATGCTTGGTTACGTCATGAAACACAAGATTGGCCAGAAAGCTGCATAACTTCGATTATCACAATGTGAATGATAGTAGGCTCGTTGATTTGTCCAGCGATCACCCAGGGAGCCGAAATACACCGCTTCTCGAGCTGCCATACAAGCTGCAATATATTCTGCCTCTGTTGTACTCAATGCTACAGATGACTGCTTCCTACTGCACCAAGATAACATAGCAGAACCAAAACTGAAGCAACAACCAAAGGTGCTCTTCCGATCTATGACACACCCTGCTCAATCAAAATCAGTATAACCATGTAACTCCAAATTACGCATCACGAAGAATGTCTCAGCCCACTTATCCAAGCATTAATGCGTGTAAGTATCTTTCGGGATATGTTTAGTTGCAACCAAGATATTATCTGTCTCGACTCTCACACATGGGCCATTAAAGAGATTACTCCGCGGCATACTTGATATCGGTCTAGTGTTAACTAGATACATCAAGGATCCAATCAGTTGTCTGTACAATGTAGGATCCACTAAGTCTGAACTAGCTGCAGCCTCCTTCAATTTATGTAGGTTAGTCTCCATGGGTGTAGACATGGATTTGCAATCCATCACACCAAATCTCTTAAGTATATCAATGGTGTACTTCCCTTGACTTAGAATCATCTCATCTGGTTTCTGCCAGACTTCTAAGCCAAGGAAGTAATGCATGAGCCCAAGTTCCTTCATCTCAAATTCAGAAGTCAACTCCTTACACTCAAGAATCAAATGATCTTCTCCTGTAAGAATCAATTCATCAACATATAAAACTAAAATTAATGCTTCACCATTGATTACCTTGAAATAGAGATTTGAGTCAGCATCATTTTTCAAGAAGCCCAAACTTGATAGGTACCAATCAATCCTTTCGTACCATGCACGAGGAGCCTGCTTAAGACCATACAAGGCCTTCTTCAATTTGCAAACATGTGACTCCTTCCCATGAACCTCAAATCCATCAAGTTGCTCTATATAAACCTCTTCCTCAATCACTCCATTGAGAAAGGCTGTCTTCACGTCCATCTGGTGAATCTTCCATCCTCTAGATGCGGCAATAGCAATGATGGTTTTGACAGAAGTATAGCGAGCAACATGAGCAAATGTTTCTTCATAATCAACTCCCTCTTTCTGAGAAAACCCACAAGCCACAAATCTTGCTTTGTACTTTTCAATGCTCCCATCTGCAGCATGCTTGATCTTGAAGAGCCATTTAGAAGATACCACCAGACTTGCCCACCGGGTCTAGGAACAATGTCCCAAACATCATTCTTAAGAATTGGCCAGATACTCCTACGCCTAGCATCTCTCCAAACTGATGACTAGATGCTTCCTCCAACAATTGTTTCCGGATTCTATAATCCCGAAATTAAGGAAACTATGGCTGGAGAACTTATGTGGCCTTTTACTTTCTCTAAATGTGCCTCTAGGAGTTGCAAAAATTTTAGCCTCTTGCATAGTACGCTTGGCCCATAGAGGTCTCTTTCTCCTAATAACAATGTTAGTAGGCCCATCAGTAGGTTCCCAGGGTTCAGCAGGATCAATATCTTCTTTTGGTTTGAAGTCTCCCTCACGGATCTCAAGGTATGGTCAACTTCCATATCTGAGGAGACTCTTCATTATCGATCTCCATATGAATGCCCTAGATCTTGAGATGCAACATCTTCCTCGAATGTGACATCCCTATTGATCTCGATCAACTTCTGTCCTAGAATGTATATTTTGTAGGCTTTTGATGTCTCACTGTAGCCCACAAATATTCCCTTCTTGCTAGAAGGCTCCAACTTAGTTCTCTTTTCCTTTGGAACATGAACATAGACAGGACATCCAAAGATCCTTAAATGACTGACTTCAGGCTTCCTTCCTGTAAAGGCTTCTTTCAGAGTCATATTCTCCAAGACCTTATGAGGACTTTTGTTCTATACATATACAGCCGTCCTGGAAGCTTCTGCCCATAAGAAGGTTTGCAAATCTTGATCATGGATCATTGCCTTCGCTGCTTCCACGATCGTCATGTTCTTTCTTTCCGCAACACCATTCTGTTGAGGATTATAGGGGACACAAAACTCCCTCTTAATCCCTGCATCAATACAAAAATTCCGAAAACTGCCAGAGGTGTATTCTCCACCATTATCAGATCTGAGGACCTTAATTCTTTTACCAGAAAGATTTTCTACCAAGGCTTTAAATTCCTTAAACCTATCTAACACTTCCTCAGACTCTTTAGTTTTCAAAAAATAAATCCAAGTCTTCCTAGAGTGGTCATCAATAAAAAGAACATAATACAAGAATCCACTCGAAGACGGAACAAACATAGGACCACATAAATTGGAATGAATAAGGTCTAAAATACACTTAGATCTATTTTCTCTACTATGAAAAGGGGCTTTTATATTCTTACCCAAAGCACAGCCCTTGCAAGTACCTTCGTGCTCTTGAGTGAACTTAGGAAGGCCCATCACGATCTTCTCCATGATAGGTAAAGCTCGGAAGTGTACGTGAGCCAATCTCTGATGCCAAAGATCGCATAGACTTGAAGAGTCATGGATCAGCAGCAGAAGAGGGCCAGCGTGCAAAACTGTAGGAACTTTCATGTCTAACTCTCAATTACTTGAGCATCCTTGAAGCTAGAATTCTCCATCCACACCAAGTACTTTGCCTTTTTTGAGAGGCAACGATATCCTTATCTTCTAGGGCTGAAATTGAAATGAGATTATTGCTTGATTCCATGAACATAAAGAACATTACTCAAGTGAAGTGTGATGCGAGATCAAATGAAGTGTAGAGGTCCCAATTCCTTTCAGAATTAGCTAAGCATCATCGATGATGACTTGTTAGGAAGACTCCTTCTCCGCAAACTTGAATCCTTTTGCGGGAGAAGCATCATCAATATCAACAGCGGTGGCTTGTTGCTTAAGGTCCTAGTTGGACAATGCTTAGGCGAGAGATGCCCAAACTTATCACACGAAGCATTGAATCTTGGACATGTCTCTCTTCTTCTTGAATGGAGGTGCATCATCATTTCCTTATCTGATTCTGTGAAGAATCCTTTCCTTCCATCTTTTCCTTTCTTCTTTGAAGCATGGGGGGCAAGAACATGAATGTCTTCGTTCTTTGAACTTTGACCAACGCCTCTTGCCAACAACCTAGATTCCTCTTGAATGCAATCTGATCTTAGGCGATCAAGCTTAGAGCGAATTTTGATCTTGGCATTCCTAAATGTAAAGATTCCCAAGACAAAGGTAGACCATTGAGAGCAAACATCGTCAAAGTCTTTGTCATCAACCATATGCCCGATTGTCGAGAGCTGATCTCTCAAATCTGAAATCCTTAAGAAATATGCAATCACCGATTCTCCTTTTGCCATCTTCACATGGTGTAGTTGTTGCTTTAGTGCAAGGGCTCGACTAGTATTGTTGATTTCGTACAGTTCTTCAGTGTTTGAACTATCTCTTGCGATCTTCAACTTAGAGGCGATAGGAACAATGTGATCCTTAATGGAATCAACCAATATCTTCATTTCCTTAATATCTTTCTTCACCCACTTGCAACTTCTCTTCTTCCTCCTCGAGGTTCGGAACACTAGACTCCACAACATCACCCAAGTCATTTTCATAAGGTGAGCATGATCCTAAATCTCCATGATGTGAAGTTTGATGCTCCGAGCCTATCCTCAATCTTCAAATTGTTCACCATCTTGACTAATGTGAGAATGGACAAAGAATATGAAGAGAGAGTATTGTTTGTATAGGAACAAATTTGATCCGCGATCCTCTCAAACTCGATACCATGTAAGATTTTAATGATGGATAAATGCACGAAAATTAATTCAAATCAGATGCAAAGACACGCGATGGATGAAAACCCTCCTCTTGAGGGAGAAAAACCCAACAACAATATATCACTTATTTATTGAGTTGTCACAAAATGATCTCCTTACAAGAGGATATGCAGGCCCAAAAATATGCACCAAAGAGTGATGCAACACACAACTCAAATGCTGATAGAACTCAGCCTCAAACAAAATGCTCTCTTATACAATTCGCTTTCACTTATAGATAACTCGCACTTAGACTTCAATGAATATAATCGAACTGAACTTGAAACTTTATGATGTACAATGAGAATGACATTGATTATAAATACAAGGAGGAGAGGACGTGACTTTTCCCAGCACCATGTCGGCCAACAGCAAGAAAACGTCTTTCTTGAGATTCGTGCCTCTTGAACGAGGTCGGCCTTGTTAGGAAAAATGTGCCTCTTCATTAATAATTATTTGCTTAACAAATAGAAGTGTCTCTACAAAAATCGCGCCTCTTGAGACTCCATAAATTAAATAGCTTGAGGCTATTATTTAATTTATTACAAATAAGGACATTGCTGGAAGAATACTTCTGACGCTGCAAGTGAACATCAACAGACTTGGAGGGGTTTCGTCCTCAAAGCCCAAGGAGTCCAATCTACATTTCGGCAACACTTTGTTACATCAAAATAGCATGAACAAATGAGAGCAAGTGAGGGCATTATATAGCCTTGAGACTCAGGAATTTGAATTTGCTTTTCCCTCTCAAAATGGGATGCCACATTTGGGGAAATAATATTTTATTAAAATCACTTAACCTCTTCACTTTTGGCTTCCACTTTTGAATATGCATAAAATTTACTTTTAAAACATTAACTCACCCATCTTGGCGTCCAAGCTCAAGTCCACCTTTTAAAAACAACTTAAGTTGTGCTTCCTAGGCGTGGGGGTCAAAAAACAACTTGATAACATAAAACAACTTAAGTTACTAACATTTCCATTTTCGAACTCCAAGAATGGTGGAGAAGCCAACTACTAAAAATACCATTGCCAAGACCATTGCCAAAAATATCACTTACTAAAAATAGCATACCACTAAAAATAGTAAGTGACTCCAATCTCAAAATAAGCACATTCTGAGAAGCAATTGTGACTTACTAAAAATAGCAGTGATTGCCCACCAAGGTTCTCAGAAAACCCAGAAAGACCTAGAAACCCTTCTGGCAAACTCCTGCAACAAACCCCTAAAAAGCTAACGAGAAAACTCCAAGAATCCTAGAAACCCTAAAAACGCATTCAAGTAGCCTACGGGTCTCCAAAAGTAGGCTAACGGTTACAAAAATGCCTAGGACTAAGAAGGGAGCATTACACATTTATCCATTTAATAAATTAAAAAATCCATTATTATCCTCCTCGGAGCTCAAAATGGCAATTTTCCTTTATCAATTGAGTTATCTTCATCACTTTCTTGAGTTGACTTCACAATCAGTTCAGTTAACTCCTTAACTCCTGGTCTTCAATCTTATCCTCATCCATCGATTTGATTTTTACAAAAATTTATGAATAGCTTGTCCACTCATTATTTTCATATATCAAGTCTTTATGCAAGTTTACTCTATCGAGTTGTGTTATCAAAATCCATAATGTTATGCTGTTGAGTTGCATCCACATTCATTCATAAGCAAGTCACTACAGCAAGCTCAGTCTTGAGGTTTACAATGAACTTGGTTAGGATTTGATTGTTTATTTTCTTTCAAGTTCTTCATATTTTTACGTTTTCATTTTTCAATGCTTTCACACTATATAGATCAAGATATCAGGTTTATAAATTATGATTTATGATTTCGAATCTTTGATTAAGTTGATTATGAGCTCAAGTGGTAGCTCATATAAAGCCTTTCATAGTGGAGATCCATTTTCAAATACCCACAAGATATGTTACATACTCATATGCACAAATATTTAATGTTTAATGTTGAACACAATATGTAAATTACTATATCCAATTCTATGTGTGATGTACCCCAACAAACAAGGCCAGGGACAAGTCCTAGGTGAATTTGGTTGAAGAGTGAACGCCACTAGGAAGGGAATTTACCACTCAGAAAAAAGTTAGTTCTGTTTTTTTATACTTTCAGCAGGCATCTGCCATGGATATGTCCCTTAAAATTTCCTCAAAATGCTGGGCCCTATCCAAAATGTTAGGGAAACACTATCTGAATTTCTGCAAAGGGCAACAATTCTGAAGAACACAATAAGTTTAAAGGGTGAACCAGGGGATTGGTATCAGAAACATTTTGGTTGAGGTATGAATCCAATAACATAGACCATAAGCAATACTGTTGTGAAGGTACTAAAATTTTGATCACTGGGCAACATATAAAAGGACTACAAAGGATGCTATCAAGTATGTTCCAAACATGAGCGTAAATTCAATAACAATCCTTGTATGTTAACCTTCCATGTAGAAAAGAGACAGCTTCTAACATGCATTTACTCAATCTAACAAATTTCATTTACAAAAATGATTAATCAATTTATCATAGTTATTATCCTACCATTTATAACAAGGATTGTATTTTCTAGAGCCTACTTGTAATTACATTTGAACTAAACATATAAATATTGAAAATAGTGCTGACACGAAAACATACAAAAACATTTTGAAGCCCAGGAAACAGATTGTTTCAGCTTAACATGTGGAAACAGTACAAACAGATCAGTACCTTGTAAAAATAGAGTCTTCTGACCTAATAAGATGAGCAATGATTTCTCCCACTTGTTACATTATAGTTAGGAATCAAAAAAGCTCCTCTTACAGTTATGATATACCTTACAAGTTATATCATCCATAGAAGATTGCAAACTTAAATATGATATACCTTACAAGTTATAAACAAGGTCTGACATTGATTTGTAAAACTTTGATAGATAAACCCTGAATTTTCCTTGAAATGATTTGTGACACCTCATATAAAACAAAATTAGTAATAAATGTGCTCTACTTTCACTGAGACTTGAATTTGAGTAAAGAACAATTATATTATGAAAAAGGAGTATCCAAATGCTCTTTACAAATTCAATTTGGCCTGGCTTCTTTAAAGGCTGGTAGCCTGGTAACATTCCTCTATGGCCACCTTACCCATCTGTGCATTGTGCCTTGAACCGATTGAAGATCCAAAAGTTCCAATTCCTGAATTCTACATATGTCAAACATTCAGCGAGTTCATCGTGTAGCTAAAGCATTAGATCTCACATTTCTCATTAATTTCTTCCCTTCTTATTGACTCCTATTTTGGTTCAGGTGTAACAACAGAAATAATATACTATTGCACAACCTAAATGCAGCATATGACATTGAGCCTTATCCACAATAACATATAGCATTATCAGGCTTATGATTTCCATGAACAAGCATATGGAGCCTTGTATGTCGGAGACTCTTCACCACTACCCCCTATGGTAAGCTCCATAAACTAAAAAAATTTAACAATGACCTTTTGGTAGTCCTAATGCTGAAGAACAATTGCTAAAATGAGGAACAATTTCCTCCTAATCTGGCTTTGATACCATTGTTTAGACATTCAAGTCAGGACAGACAATAATATGCCTTATCCAAATTTCATAGAGAAGACTCTATACTGCCTCCTATATTCGCCCACATCATAATTTATGTCAGAGGCCTCAAGGTAGAAGTAAGCAGCCAGTAATTTCAAACATTGCTGGTATGTATTACTAAAAAGGAAGCCAGCATTCTGTCATCAACTGTCTACCTAGCATTTACAGCACATGTAAATATGAAAAAATGGAGAGTACAGTATTACAAATGTGCACACACATGAAGTAGTTTACCAAAACAGCCAGTTCTATATGTATATACCTTGTCAAACCGAAGATGCAGGACCACAAATTTTCCAGACCCTGCATAAGCATCTCCATTTGGTTCTGTTTGGAAGTTTCTATGACCTGCTTCTTGGATGCTATGAGAATGTGTTCTCAGGCGACTTACAAGCACATCTCCAAGAGAACGAATGTAAGGAACAAAAGTTAGAGCCTGAAAATTAACTTTGCAACGTAATCGTTGGATTTCTATGGGTATGTTATCAAAAGCCAGTCGATGTGAGAAGGGGGCAATTGCAACAATTCCGTAACTGTACCAAACACAATCCAATCAGCAGAGCTGTTAAGCTTAAAATGTCTTCACTAAGATAACATGGACAGACAAAAATCAAACACAATAATTCAAATACAGTACTAACCCAAATAGCAATATTTCAAATTTAATCAAGCAATATATTTCATTAAAGTGCTTCTTGAAGAATGAAATTCTTCATAACCTTTGCCATTGGATGATCTACAGTAACTTATATGAACCTCCAAAGAAATTTTTAATCAAACAAATTTCCACAGAAGCAAAGCAACATCAACATATCTCCAGCAATTATTACTAAAATATGTAAAGCCCCATTTCATTATAATCTATCAACAAATTAGCTCCCTAATAGAAAGAAATGGAAACATCTGACCTCTCAATAAGAAAATTTACAATAACTTATATGAACCTCCAAAGAAAATTTTACTCAAACAAATTCCCATAGAAGCAAAGCAACATCAGCATATCTCCAGCAATCATTTATAAAATAAAATATGTAAATCTCCATTTCATCATAATCTATCAATAAATTAGCTCCCTAATGGAAAAAAGGAAATATCTGACCTCTCAATAAGAAATAAAAACAATGGGAGAAACTCCATAAATTGATCTCTAGAGAGAATGGAACTTACTGCATATGATAAATTTTGTGAAAAAAGAGAGAATGGAACTTAATGCATATGATAAATTTTGTGAAAAAAGAGAGAAAGGTTTTGCAATTAGCACTAACAAGAGGATGGATGATGGATCAATTGCAAAAGCCAAAGAAAGTAGTTACAAAAGAAAATTATGAGAGTTTTTTGGGATGAAATGCTGGGATACCATGACTGCTGAAAGGTCATGGCTTATTAAACAGAGACAATCTTCAAGAAAAAGGAACTTATACCACAAACTCCCAAACAATTCAGATGAAAGACCCAGCAATCAGAGAAGCGAAGTTATCAGCAAGGAAATAGCAATAGAGCTTGATGCACGTGTCACCCTTTGTTTGAGAAGCGACTGCCTTCGTGAATCAAACTGAAGGAACTCCTAATTTACTGATACAGCATCAAGCAATAGTTTTTTTTTCAATCTAAAAATTTTAAGATTTATATCTTACTAAAAGTTTGAAGGCTGGTGCAATGGTTGATCCACTGGCAGGTATGCCTTAGCCTTTCGAATACATCAGCATTCACATCTATCATCTCACCAGCATAAAGCTACAGTGATGTTCCAAACAATCTATTTTCAAGAAACTAAATTGTCTGTGAAAAAAACTGTCTTTCATGACGCTTCATAGCCTTCTGTTTATAGGATGAATAGAATCATCTGCCAAAGTCCATTCCACATTGTCTTCCCAAGCAACATCAGTTGCAATGATGCATATAAAAACAGAGCTTACCTTCTCTTGCTGAGGCTTTTATGTGCACAAAGAAACCATTAGACTCATTCCAGTAAGGTGAATTACATTTAATTGGTGTTTCCTTTAGAATTTTACCTGATTTGTAAGTTTAACAGGTTTCAGCAAATGGTTTGCTCACAGAAATTTAAAAACTGGATATATCATTTTAAAAGATTTTTATGATTATACCCCTTCCCAAGAGGCTTTGTCATTGTTGAATTCAAATAGTTCCAAATAACTCCAAATGACATGGTTAAATCTAAGATAACTTATAAATCAAATTACACATGAAATCTCCACTACGATGATAACCTTCAGAATTTTGGAGGTAATACATAGTTTTAGCTAGTCTTCCTCTCCCAAGATGGGGCCTTGGCCGAGCTATAGTTTTAGCTAGTCTTCCTCTCCAAAGAAAACTAGCTAGAAAGTAACCCTTCACCAAGAATGTTCACCAAGATCCCAATGTGGGCGAGGTGATAGCATATGGCGTCAGAGATCGTTAGCAACTGGAAAGAAAGTTACAAAACTACTATAGACGGCTGGCCGACCATGAATGAAGTATTTACAAAATAGGCGGATAACCGACCATGAATTCCGCTCTACCATTTATTCAGCGGGGGGAATATATTCCACTCTGCCACTTATTCAACGGGGGGAATATATTTCACTCTGCCACTTATTCAGTGGGGGGGAATTAACAAGTGCTGAAACTAAATTATTTAACTCAACCACTTCTCAGTGGGAGTAATTACAAACTTATAAAATGCAGCAATTAAAATCAGTTGTTAGTACTACTAAACCAGCTTTACAAAATATAGTTTTCAGCTGCAAATACAAAAAAATACGCTTCCAAATCAGACCAGCAAGGTAAGAATTCACCAAAATGGACGCAATTCCTTCAATACAGCTCCGGAAAGCTTCAAACAGCAATCAAATGAAGCCTCTAAACATGGCGTCCCATCTCCAACAGGAAATTCGAGCCAAACACAGCCTCCAAATCAGACCAGCAAGGTAAGAATTCACCAAAATGGATGCAATTCCTTCAATACAGCTCCGGAAAGCTTCAAACAGCAATCAAATGAAGCCTCTAAACATGGCGTCCCATCTCCAACAGGAAATTCGAGCCAAACACAACCTCCAAGAAGGGTCGACCTATTCTTAAAAATCAAAGACTCAGCAATAAATTCTGAAACTTTGCAAAACTGGGCGCCCTCCACAAAGAAACAACATGGGCCAGTACCCAGAACCAGATAAAAATCAACGGCGAAGCTACAAACAAAAATTCGCTTCAGCCATAGACATCAACAATACAAACAGATTATAAACCAGCAACCTGCCTGTAATTGAAAATCAGAATTTGAGCTCTATCCACACTCCTGAATGATGCATGGTCTTCATTCACCTTCTAGGAAGCCATAGTTTTAGGCCTGAAGAAAGGTAGTAAGAAGCTAGAAGGCATGCAACCCCCGTAGCAATGTCTAAACTCAGTTCAGCAACATAACATTATCAAATTTCTAAAAGATCCTAACTCTTCACAAAGCATCAATATATAAGCTCAAATGGGCGAATGAATCAACCTGTAACTCTAGCCAAGAAACTTCTTCAGTTTCTCGAAAGGACGTCCACCTCAAAATGCATTTTAAAATATTTAAAACTCTTAATATTCTTCTCCAAGTCGTCCCATTTTTGAAAAGATATTTAAACATTAATAAAACATTTTTAAGCATTAATGAGGTGTCCATTTTATGGCCCCATTTTAAAAACAACTTGAAGTTCATTGACTAGGCATGGGTACAAACTCAAAATATAAATTTGACTAAGTGTTGAAACTCAGTCCAAAGAAGAGATAGAAACCAAAGCCAAAACCAACACCCAAAACTGATTCTGCCAGACTGCCAAAAATAGCATGATGATCTAAGCTGAAATGTTGATGATGCCACTGCCAAAAATGGACTTACTAAAAATAGCAAGTGCCAAAAATAGTAAGTTCACTTCAAACTCAATAGAAAGCCAAACTGAGTAGAAAATATGACTTACTACAAATAGTAAGTCTCTAGGAAGGCTACAAGGATAACACTGCCATAAATAGAACTTACCAAAAATAGCAAATTGCTATAAATGGTAAGTGTTCCCAAACGCCGTTTGAGCACAACCGGGTAGTTGTCATGACTTACTAAAAATAGTAAGTGCCTGGAAAGGTTGTCAGATGAAAATGCATGTTACACCATTTTGAAGCTCTCTGAAAACCTAGAAAAACCTAGAAACCTTTCCTGCATGCAATATACCAGAGAGAAATGCATGTCATCTTCTCAATATGCATGTTACCTCATCCTGAAGCTCTCCAAAAACCCAGAAAGCTCCAAACATGCAAGGAAAACTCTCGCATGCAAGCCTTCAAAACCTCCTATAAAATAGGAAACCCTAATTTTCATTTCTGATTAGCCTACGAGTTTCCGGAATTAGGCTAATTCCCAATGAAAGAGTGTAGAGCTAAATAGGGGACATTACACTCTTGAGAATCTTGTCCAAAATAGACTACACTCCACAGAATTACCGAATTGTTTAAAATTGTTATATTTTGATCTGGACTAGATGGAGAGACTGAGTTATTGGAGTCCCAAATTAGTGAGGCCTTACAATAATGAACCTCACGGGACACCTATCTTCAAGAACAATTTGAAGATGGTCCTCCTTTGGCCTAGACTTGTCATGATTGGATTACTAACTAGGATGTTTTATGTGCAAGTACAATTGAAGGTCAAGAGTATTTGACTTATATTTTCTATTGTGTATGTAATGTCCTATGGAACAATCTGAAACATCCTCCCATTGTATCCATGTCATCCACTGGAAGATCAATTAGGCCATATGTGGGCTCAATGGTATTTAAATATACGAGTTGTTAAAAACTCCAAATATAAAAGGGGCGGTGGGCCTAGCTTGATTGGCTAAAGCATCCTATTGCAGGCAAGAGGTCACGAGGTCTAGTCTCCCCACCGTCCCCGTGGTATCGGAGGGCATGTCACGCCAGCGTCACCGGTCACGTGAAAAAAGTTTACCGAGCACATTGCAGTTTATAGGGGGGTGGCTACCCGATTTTGATTCTTGCAATCTTGAAAAAAAAACTCCCAAATATAAATGGAGGCAACAATGATTGAGGTCCACAACAAGAAAGACCAACTTTAGCATTTATCTTCAATGATACCCTTGTAAATAGTGTTGGCAATTAGGGAATTGAATGGTTAAATGCCAGTTCTAGGATCAAACAAATACAAAATTGTTCTTCCAATAATGCTAGACCACATCACCCATTAACAGGTTAAGCAACACCAAGAAAGTTAAGTGGGTGGTGCAGTTGTCTACTCCTAGAGAAGAATTGAAACTTAAACTTTGATGGTGCGTCTGAGGTAACTCAAGCATTTCAGGTGTTGATAATATCCTAAGGGGTGAAAAAGGATCCTTCATATCTGCCATGGCAAGTTTTCTTCCCTTTGGCACTAACAACGAAGTTGAGACTAGCTCTCTTGAGAGGATTCAAAATCGCTCACCTCCTTGGTTGGCAAACCATTAAAATAGGAAGCTACCTTATGGTTATCCAGGCCATAATTGGCACAGTCAGCGAGTACTCCTGTGCTTTCACACAGGGAAGATACTTGCCTGTAAACTCATCAAGGAAACTCAAGGAGTCCATACAAAAAACTTGTCGGATGCATCCAACATGTGGATAGGGTCAAAAACGACTATTTTTCCTATAAATGCATGAACCCCCTCACACTTCCTCAAAAGCAGTTGAAGAGAAAACTTTAGCTGATTGGAAGGATTTTTAAGCAAATTTGAAGAGCAAATTTGGAAAATTTCAAAGGCAGGTTAGTACATTTTTTTTTTCAAACATTTAAATTCATTTTAACAACTAATCTAGCATGTAGGCTATATTGAAATCATAATTTCCTAAAACTTGGTAGTATTTTGAAATTTAATTCCAAAAAATTTGATTCATCGCCATTTTTTGTTCATTTATAATTTTATATTGGTTTTTTTTAGTTCATTGTTTTTTTATACACAAATTATTTTTCTGATTTTAACCTATTTTTTGGAATAAAATGATTAAGTTATATTGAATTTATGCCAATTTAAACATATTTATGTTTATTCATATAAATTTTAGGCTAAATTTATGCTGATATATAGTAATTTATGTTGAATTTAGGCTAATTTTTTTTTATTTAAAAATTAAAATGTTGCATTTTCACTTTGTACTTATAGTTTAGATATAATGGCAAATAGAGATGCCTTTGGATCAGGCTCAAGCTCAAGCTCAACCCAATCGGCTAATTTTTTTTTATTTAAAAATTAAAATGTTGCATTTTCACTTTGTACTTATAGTTTAGATATAATGGCAAATAGAGATGCCTTTGGATCAGGCTCAAGCTCAAGCTCAACCCAATCAACACCAATTACAGGCGCTTGTCCAACTAGAGCTAGAAACCCTGCTTGGAAATATGTCGTACAAGGTCCAACACCTGGGATAGTTGTTTGCATAAGATGCCAGAAGCTACATCACAGAGGCATAAATCACCTCAAACACCATCTTCCAAGCATTACTCATTGTGATGCCAAGCCCTGTACCAACACCATAGAAGAGATAAAACAAGAGATGAATGCACACCCTGCATTGGTAGAAGAGAAAAAATTGCAAAGGGAGAAGGCAAGGACATCCATAGCAGCATCCATAGCTAGTGGTCATGGTCCTCCAATGCAAGCAGAAACGTATGAATAAACATTTGAAGGCATAGTGGGCTCCCTTTGCGGTCCACGCATATGAAACACATCGGCATCCACTCCATCTACTTCAAGTAGAGCACCTACACACACACCACATAGCTTTTTGGTACCTAAAAACATACCTGGAGCACAACCATCATTGGGAGGTACAGTGTGAAACAAGGAGATGCATCAAGAAGTAGATTAGGCATGTGCCAATTTTTGGCACTTCAACAATTTTCCTTTCAATGAGGTGAGCAATCCTAACTGGAAGAATTTGGTAATTGCATTGACTGAAGCAGGAAAAAGCTACAAGCACCTTTTTGGAAAGACTTGAGTGGGAGGTTGCTCGCAAATGCAACTAAGGAGGCAAAGTTAGTAGTGGAAGAACAACATAAGCAATGGTGCAAGTATGGTTGTACTATTCTTTCATACGGGTGGACAAACGGTAAGAACTACATCATTATCAACTTTTTGATAGCTTCATATGGTGAGGTAATTATTTTGATATCAATGGATGCCTCTAACAAAGTACAAAAATGCAAAAACATTGAGTTTAATGTTGGAGGAAGTTGTCATGGAGGTGGGCATAGAAAATGTAGTTCAAATCATAACTGACAATGCAACAACATATGTAGCAGCTGGGAGATTGCTCGAAGAGAGGCACCGATCACTCTTTTGGATCCCTTGAGCAGCACATTGCCTTGACCTTCTTTTGGAGGGCATAGGAAAACTTGATTGGGTGAGACTGGTTGTGGATGATGCAAGAAGCATAACAAAATTTATTTACAATCACCCTTGGGTTCTTAATTTGATGAGAGATCACAAGGGAAAGTGTTGATGTGATCGAGTGTCACAAGGTTTGCAACGATTTTCCTAACGTTGCAAAGCATTATTGGTTTCTTGACTTCATTGAAACAAATGTTTGTGAGTCAAGCATGGCTAGACTCATAATATTCAAAGAAGCTTGAAGGAGAGGGTTGCAAGGATAGTCTTTGATAATGTTTTTGCACAAAGAGCTATGAAGATCGTGAAGGTAACCTCAAAACTTTGATTTTAAATTCAAATTGAATATTTTAATTTTTAGTTTTAGTCTTTCATTATAAATCTGTAACCTTAATCTTTTTGTATTTGAAAATTGTAGGTGGCAAACCCCTTGGTTAGAGTTTCCATTTGGTAGATGGGGATCAAAACCCAATGGAGTACATTTATGAGACCATGGATAGGGCCAAAGAGCCATCCGAAACTATTACAAGGGGGACAACCTTAAATTTGATCCCATTTGGGAGATCATTGATCAAAGCTGAAACAATCAACTCCACCAACCCATCCATGCAATAGGGTACAAAATCAACCCCAATTGTTTCCATTCGGAGAACTTCTCATATCCTAATGGAGAGATTAAGGAGGGCCTCACGACATGCATTCTAAAGATGACACCCCAAGTTGAGGTGAGAGACCTCATTATTCAAGAATTGCACAATTATAGGACTAGCATGGGTAAGCTCTTTTCTTCGGAACTAGCTATCAAAGGAAGAACCCCTCAATCACCAGGTAATAAAAAATTGGAGCCTTTACATCACATGCATCTTACAAGTTACAAATTTCAAAGTTACAACTATTGATAATTTGATAAAATACGGTTTGCTTACTAACTCTTTAATATTTTATTTTGTAGATCCTTGGTGGATAGATTAGGGTGCAAATACCCCAAATCTTCAAAGGTTAGCCCTTCGCATTTTGTACCAACCTTGTAGTGCATCCAACCGCAACTACAATTGGGATTTGTTTGAGGCCATCCACACAAAGAAGAACAAATTAACTCAAAAGCCTCAATAACCTTGTCTTTGTACAATACAACCTTTGGCTTCACACAAGAAGGGTAGAGGGAAAATTATGATTTGGATGGCATCGATCTTTATAGCGATTGGATTGGGCGGGATGAGCAACCCCCATTGTTTACTAAAGATGAGATTCTTGATTTTGAGAGGCAAGCAATGGAAGATGTGGATGCAGTATAAGGAGCTATAGGATTGGATGACATTGATGAGGCAAAGGAGTCATTGCCATCTACTAGCAAGATGGAGGTCAAGCCAAAGTCACAAGCCCAACCTTCTATGCTGAATGAGGAGCCACAACAGACTCCAAGGATTAGAACCTCAACCTCTCCCCAAGTTTTCAATAGATTAAGGAAAAGGAAGATGTAAAATGTTATATTTTGTCATATGTAATTTATGGATTATCATGATGACTTTCAAAGGCAATCATCATAAATTCATAATCATTGTCAACTATCTATTATATTAGGATTCGGCATGATGATGTGATTTTGTACTCAATTTGTATTCAAATGAATTAAATTTAATAGTAAACGCTTTTGTACTCATTTATGGACTCATTGGGTACATTTTATAATTGAATTCTGCAACTACAAAAAAATTAAAGAAATTTAAGCAAGTTTTTAAGTTTCCAAGTTTTTTGCTGAGTCACAAATTTTGGGTCTACCGAGTTTTTGGCAAGTCAAAGTCTGCCAACTATGATCCATGCTATGGTGAAGGCTGCATGCCAAACTGCCATCTTGAGAAACTCTTAAAAGAAACAAATAGCCTAGCAACAAGATTTAGATTGATCTTCTACAAACATTGCTATAGAGAAGCCAATAAACCACCTGATCTATTAGATAGCATGAGTCGATTTGTCTATTTTCTCTTTGATCAGTAGTACAACTACACATATATCAGAATGGCCAGTACTTTTACCTCTTCTACTTGTTGACAAAGAAAAATATTATCTAGCAATTAGAGTTTGATATAATGACCTCTTTGTTGCAAAAGCATCAACAGTAACGGGAGAAAAGGTGGGAAGGGGCAAAGCAAACAAAATATAAGCAAGCAGACTGTTTTTAATGAGGAAAGAAAAAAATTCATCATTGCATCCCTTATAAGCGTGCAGAAAGATCTCAATCTTTCGATCACATCCCCCAATTTTTTGTAAAAATTAATAGAACACAATATTTTAATATTCTATTAATTAACAGGATAATAATTACAAAGAGGTTCATCTCCTTATATAGAAATTGGAGAAGAAACCTCCCAAACTAAAACTAAAACTAAAAAGCGAATCTAAAAAAAACACAAAGAAAACACTTGCCACTAAAGTGGCTTTATAACTGTAAGCCTTATCTTTTAATAATTTAATATTATTCTAATACCCCTCCTTAAGGCTTACTTCACTAAAAACAAAACATAACAAACCAAAAAAAACCCTAAACCAAGAATATCCATTCGATAAGTAGCAGGTATTTTCCACAGCGTGTCAAATTGTGATATGGAGGTATTTCCACAGCGTGTCAAATTGTGATATTGCTATCAGGATTCAACTATGTAGTTTTACAAATCAAACTCATTGACCCATGTTTCACGAGTAGTGGCTCACAAGAACCCATCTCTCATGATAATGAATGGTCCACTTAGCACTCATTGCATCTAGGTGATGCTCACAGAGGTGAAGCACTGGGCCTTCCCGGGAGGTCACCCATCCCAGTACTACTCCATCTCAAGCACACTTAACCACCAAGCTAAGTGGGCTTAACCTTGGGGAAGCTTCGTGGTTAAGCGCGCTTGAGATGGAGTAGTACTGGGATGGGTGACCTCCCAGAAAGGGCCAGTGCTTCACCTCTGTGAGCATCACCTAGATGTAATGAGTGCTAAGTGGACCATTCATTATCACGAGAGATGGGTTCTTGTGAACCACTACTCATGAAACATAGGTCAATGAGTTTGACTTGTAAAACTACACAGTTGAATCCTAATAGCAATAGCACAATTTTCCATTCTTCAAAAACTTTTCTTTGAAAACAAATCATACACCAGATAGAACTCCATCAAGCTGCCTTGAACCTTCATAAAGGTGTAGTTCCCGAGTTGAATTCTCAAGTTCCCAGATCACCACCTCCCCGAACTCCTAATTTACAGATCTCCCAAACCATTGGACAACAATCCATGTTGAGCTACACTCACTAAGCTCTGTCAAGTTGTCTCATAAGTCATAACCCTTGTAAGGGTATGATTCCCAAGATCGCATACTCCTAAGCTAACTAGGCAACCATCCATTTTGAGTTGTCTATACTTGCTTTCTTCCTGTCTTCAAAGAACTAGACTTTTTTAAAATGCATAAAAAGCAACTTCTCTATCACATGCAAGCAACCATTTTTAGACCATTCTCACAATTAAAGTTGTTGAAGGTAATTGAAACACTACAATTTTTAAATTTTTCGCTTCTAGTAATTGCTAATTTATTTTTTAAAACTTACATATGCTTTCTTTCTTTTTTAATTTTTAATTCTTAAATGAGTTGTTGAGATCCAATTTGCATCCAACACAATCGTCTTAAGACAACTTGTTAAGATGCGGGAGCCACTTATACATGGGCATCAACCAAAGTTGGTCTCTATGGAGGCAATCTACTAATGATAGAGCAACAAATGTAAAGCATATGATCCTAGAAGATACTTAATGGGACCACATGGAATATAGTCCTAGTTTCACCCAAGTCCATCATGAGGATGACATAATTCGACATGGATAAGCCATGTTTGTGATGAGCCCCTTCTCCGCTCAAAACCCCCAAATTCTTAAGTCTTTAATTGTTTTTTTAAGTTTTTTAAGAAATCTTAATAGACAGAAGAGAAGGGGCGCAGCATATTTTTGCTCATAAAATGAAATTTAAAGCAAAAATTCACAAATTGGAAATACAGAAGCTATTATTATACTGAGACAATTAGAATATGCATAACAGACATACCCGAAATACTCCAGTTATTTTATATAAAGCAATAGCCAGATCTACAGCCGGAAATGGTGAAAATCAGCATAAAAGCACGCCAAAGCTCCAGAAGGGGTTTCTCCTGCTAAGAAATAGGTCACAATGCACTGAATAGACTAGGCGCCAAGGATGGAAACCAAAACCAGCTCAAAAAGGAGGCGTTTCTCCCTTTGTCTTCACACGCCTTTCTCAAGGCACAAATTCCAAGACAATCCGTACGGCCATGAAAAAGAAGGAAATGAATCTCTGAAGAAGAATCCCAGAAGCTGTAGAAGGACGCCACCAAGAAACCCTCAATGATTATTCTGAAGAACAAACATCTGCATAAATAAATCCTCTGTCTGCAACTGTAGAACTTCTGTGTGAAGCCCTCAACTGTACGGATTCAGCTGATCTCTCACAGCCTCAAACGTACTCAACACTGAAGAGTTTTCCGTTCTCCAATGGACACAATGATCAAACCCTGCTCTCAGGAGAATGCTCAGAGAAAAGATGCACAAGGCAAAGAGAAATAGTCAAAATGATATGAGTTTCAATTGCCAAAATGCCTCTTTAAGCAAAAGCACGCATTTCCATAAGGATACGCCCTTTTTAGGTTTTCAAAATATTATAATATTTTAATATATTCCTTTTCAATAGTTGGGCGCACTTTTATAATATTTTAAGTCATTAAAATATTATAATCCTCCTTTTGAGATTTAAGTGATATAAAAATATAAATAAAGTCAATGTGACTTTATTAAAAGGGCGTTTTAAGTTAATAAATTAACTTAATCACTTAAAATCCCGTAAAATGCTCAAAACTCAGGATAATCTCGTGCCGTCAGAAGCGATGAACTCCTGGAATGCCAACGCTCACTGTGATCTAAACACTGTCCACTGAAAACACGAACAAACAAACTCTCCAAAATACACCACTGACCCTCTATCCAAACTGGCTAGCCCACAAGGGTCCAATAAAGGGCTAACGCACTGTCAACTATGATCATGCCGAAAACGGGGACATTACAGTCCGCCCTCCCTGAAATTGCTTGTCCGCAAGCAATCTCAACAACAAAGAATCAACCACTCCACCAGGATCCCAAGGATAGTGTCGTGAAATGTCCCTCCTGTCATCAACTGTCTCCTGTAACTCCCAAATCTGATCAACTGGATCATCATGCTGTACCCTGTCAATCTCAACACCATCTGTCACAGGAGAGAAGAACTCAAAAGAAAGCAAGTCAAACTGCTGACAACACTTGCTCCCTAAAACCGCACGAGATATGCTATCATCCAACATATCTAACACGTGCATACCAGAATTGTGCATCTGAAACAGGTCATGTACATGATGACTGAAAGTGAAACTGTGTAGACTCCTAACCATGTACACACTGGAAATCTCCTCAACGAGCTCTGTCTGAAATCTCGATGCACTGACGGAATCTCCAATACTATGATCAACGCTCTTGCCTAAATCAGGATCAAGAGTAGAATCAGCATCCACCTCAAAGAGCGGATTATCACAAGACGATGTAGCATCCGTCTCATAAAGAGGATTTTGTACTAACTGAGCCTCATAACTGTACTGATCCCAATCAAACCCCTCTGATCCCATGGGACTAGAATCAAAATGATAATCCTCCTGAAACATCTCATGCTCCTCTAGAATCTTCGGTTCTATCTTCTCACCTTTTTCGTTGACGAGAATGATAGATCGCATACTCCCATCCTGAAAACCAGCTTGCTGGTCCGTTAAATCAGCAATGTCATCACCCTCATAAAACCACTCCATTTGTCTATTTGAACCCTTAGGCTTAAGAGGACAATTGTGGTTTTGGTCATAAGGAGCTTTGCAATAGAAACATAGCTTCCTCCTACGCAAATCATTTATTGTCTCTCGGTCCAAAGGAGCTGCAAACTTCCTCTTTTCATCAATCTTTTTCTGATTCCTTAGGTTCTGATTTGCTATCACTATAGGATGAAGATGCTTCTGCATTTGAAGTGAACTTACCACGTGAAGCTGTAAGTTCCATGCTACGAGCCTTTCTCATAGCTTCGTGCAAGGTAGGTGGATCGAATGCCTTGATCCAACCTTTCATTGGCTCATGGAGACCTTCTACAAATAGAATGACAAGTCTCCTCTCTGAGATTCCGGTAACCATAACCGAGAGCTTCTGGAACTCACCAATATAAGACTCCAAGCTACCCAACTGCTTTAACTGAGCAAGGTCTCTGAAGAATAGCTCAGGATCACGTCTATCAAACCTCTCTACCAGTCTATCAGTAAACTCCTGGTACGAGGTAATCCTGTCATGGTGTAGTGTAGCCATGCCATGAATCCACCAGTCATGTGCTACGCCATCAAGATGAAGTGCTGCAAAACGAATGGCATCCTCCTCAGGCATAGGGCGTAGTGTCAGGAATGTATCAAGTTTACTAACCCAGGCACGTGCTGTAACTCTACCACTGCCATCATAGTGAACTAAGGTTAGTTTGCTGGTTGCCTGTCTGAGATCACTCTGTTTGTGTCTAGGACGCCTGTCATTCCTGTTCCTGGTGTGCTCTCTCTTCTGGCTCATAAACCTGTCAAAGTTAAGGTGCTCCTTAACCCTTGGTGGCAAATTATCCCACTCATCATGCATCGCCATAATATTATCTGCAAAATTTATTTCACCACCCTGTTCAGCTTCATCCACTTCCTCAGCATCATCTCTGGTGAACGTGGGAAATGTAGCTCTCTCATAGGTGCGTACTGGATCTATAATCCTCTGTGGCTGTCTATGGATACTGCCATCTCTATCTGAATCCAAACTACGAGCTCTGTTTAATGACAAATTCTGAACATTCGTGCTGAGTTGTTGAAGAATAGTTGCAACCTGCTCTTGCCCTGCAACCATGCCTCTAAGCACGTCTTTGGCTTCTCTGTCCTCATCCTCCCAGTTATTTCTGTGAGAACTTTCTCCAGCCCTGTTCGCCATATTGTCCCAATCTAATTCCTCCTCCTGATCTGCAAACGGAAATGGTGGAAATGGATTCTGGTCGCCTCTTTGATTTCTAGGGCCACCTCTGAAATAGGACTTACCAAAACCCTCTCTGTTTGACTTCATAAATTCTCAAACCCCACAAGCTGGCAGGATGTGAGCTCTGATACCACTGTGATGAGCCCTGCTGGCTCTCCGCTCAAAACCCCCAAATTCTTAAGTCTTTAATTGTTTTTTTTAAGTTTTTTAAGAAATCTTAATAGACAGAAGAGAAGGGGCGCAGCATATTTTTGCTCATAAAATGAAATTTAAAGCAAAAATTCACAAATTGGAAATACAGAAGCTATTATTATACTGAGACAATTAGAATATGCATAACAGACATACCCGAAATACTCCAGTTATTTTATATAAAGCAATAGCCAGATCTACAGCCGGAAATGGTGAAAATCAGCATAAAAGCACGCCAAAGCTCCAGAAGGGGTTTCTCCTGCTGAGAAATAGGTCACAATGCACTGAATAGACTAGGCGCCAAGGATGGAAACCAAAACCAGCTCAAAAAGGAGGCGTTTCTCCCTTTGTCTTCACACGCCTTTCTCAAGGCACAAATTCCAAGACAATCCGTACGGCCATGAAAAAGAAGGAAATGAATCTCTGAAGAAGAATCCCAGAAGCTGTAGAAGGACGCCACCAAGAAACCCTCAATGATTATTCTGAAGAACAAACATCTGCATAAATAAATCCTCTGTCTGCAACTGTAGAACTTCTGTGTGAAGCCCTCAACTGTACGGATTCAGCTGATCTCTCACAGCCTCAAACGTACTCAACACTGAAGAGTTTTCCGTTCTCCAATGGACACAATGATCAAACCCTGCTCTCAGGAGAATGCTCAGAGAAAAGATGCACAAGGCAAAGAGAAATAGTCAAAATGATATGAGTTTCAATTGCCAAAATGCCTCTTTAAGCAAAAGCACGCATTTCCATAAGGATACGCCCTTTTTAGGTTTTCAAAATATTATAATATTTTAATATATTCCTTTTCAATAGTTGGGCGCACTTTTATAATATTTTAAGTCATTAAAATATTATAATCCTCCTTTTGAGATTTAAGTGATATAAAAATATAAATAAAGTCAATGTGACTTTATTAAAAGGGCGTTTTAAGTTAATAAATTAACTTAATCACTTAAAATCCCGTAAAATGCTCAAAACTCAGGATAATCTCGTGCCGTCAGAAGCGATGAACTCCTGGAATGCCAACGCTCACTGTGATCTAAACACTGTCCACTGAAAACACGAACAAACAAACTCTCCAAAATACACCACTGACCCTCTATCCAAACTGGCTAGCCCACAAGGGTCCAATAAAGGGCTAACACACTGTCAACTATGATCATGTAAAACGGGGACATTACATAGTCCTAGTTTCACCAAGTCCATCATGAGTATGACATACTAACATGGATAAGCCATGTTTGAGAGACGTATACGATGGCATAGACTCAATAATTGAGAAGATGAAGTCCATCATTAATGAAAAGGAGCAAGCTCCTCAAGAAACTTTCTTGAAGGAAGTGCAAACAATTTGTGTTGAGCGATGGAACAAAATAACCATCCCGATACATCTTCTTGCCTTTGCATTGACGCCCAAATTTTACAATGGTGAGATTCTTGATATGCCATCAAGGTTGCCACCATACAAAGATGTAGAAGTCAATGAAAGGTATAGGAAAGCACTTACTAAACTCTTCCTCAATCCTAAAATGTAGGATTAAGTTATACATGAGTTTGTTGTTTTTGAAGCCTCCAATGGTCAAAGTGTTTCCACTCTCTGTGACAAGTATAGGAAGAATGCTCACACTTGGTTGTACTTCAATGGCCATACATCACCACACCTCCAAAGTCTTGCAATCAAAATTTGATCGCAAGTAAGCTTTTTAATTTTTATTGCATTCTCTAAATTTGAATTGTTTGCTCAAATTTGAAGTTTGATTTATAATTTTATAAATACAACTCTCCCAATTTGCTTCAATAGGTTCCTAGTTCCTCTTCATCTAAGTTAAATTGGAGTACATACTCCTCCATCCACTCAATGAAACACAACCAATTGGCAGCAAGTAAAACAGAAGAGCTAGTTTATGTGCATTCCAACTTGTGCCTTCTTACTCATCGACAAAATGAATATAAGGAAGGGGCACGAAATTGTGGGATGTAGATCTAGAGTGAACTAATTTAGATTTTTCAGCTGCCACAAAATCTTAACTTTTTGTGGAGTCAGATACCCACCATATTTTTAGTGCAAGTGGCAATGGGGTTGCATTTGGTTCTTCTAATCTACCCACATCATATAATGTCACTGATGATGCTAATGTTGGTCTTCATGATGACACTAATTACTAAATGTATTATTTTAATATTGAACCAATGAACAATGAATTCAAAATATCTATCATAACATTCAAGTTTTGACAAATCGATATTGAATTAGGATTGTATTTCAAATTTGTAATATTTATGGTAGTTTTGCTTAGCATACGCATGATATGTGGTATTCCAAATTCAATTCTTGTTTTCAGGCTGCAAATATGTATATATTTATGATTTTTATATGTTTTTTGTATGGATGTACCCAAACACACCCAGCCCCCTAAAAAAATTTGCCATACCTGCATACTATACCCACATACACATACCCAATTCAGCAACTTAGATTTTCATAATTAGGAGCCATTATAAGGACTCTAATGAAAAATCACATCTGCTAACCTATGATATTGGTGCTGTACCAAAATGTTTCTCCTAAAAAACTAAGGCTCCATTAAAACTGAACCCCTTTTATCGGCAAGGTTGCCATTGATGTCTAGCAAGGTTGTCTGATTACTAGATGCAGACAAGCATTGGTTTGACATTTCTCCTAATAAATTAAGACTGTTAAAACTGAACCCCTTTTATTGGCAAGGTTGCCAATGATGTCTAGCAAGGTTGTCTGATTACTAGAAGACAAGCATTGGTTTGACATTTCTCCTAATAAATTAAGGCTCTGTTAAAACTGAACTCCTTTTATTGACAAGGTCACCAATGACGTCCAGCTAAGGTTGTCTATTGCTAGATGCAGACAATGCATTGGTCTGCAATCATTGGCATGGTTACAAAGTTACAATCATAAAACAAATACTCTTACAGTAATGAACAGAAGAACAGTACACATTAATACCTTCCATATTTCCTTGTTACCTCTTCAATACAGGAAGCACGTTCTCTAGAAACCAGTTGGCTGGAGCATGGACAGGTGTTGTCTTCACTCTTGTATCTCGAATTGCTGTTGCATAATATTCCCGAGTGCTCCAGCGATATTGTCTTGGTAAGTCTTTCACTATGGTCACATCATCCTTTAGAGTTTGTATAAAGTGATCCACATCAAAAATATCTGCAAATGAGCTGCAAAAACATCATGAACTTCATCTTGACCATTTCCCTTCATTAACTGTAATAAACTCGTGTGTGCACATGCACATGCACCCCCACACAAATGTTTAAAATTTGTGTTCACCATAATTGTAAGAGTAAAAGGAAACAAGTTACAAACAGTGATAAAATACCTCGAATCTCGCCAAACAGGATTCATATCAAAATGAGGAACAACCAATGTCGCATTCAAAATTTTGGCAACAGCAACAGCATCGCATATCTTCATAACAAACAAGAAACAAATGACAATATTTTTTGGTGTACTCTCTTTGTGACATAATTATTCCAGCTTATGACCAAAAATGACCAAAGATTATTTTCAGAGTTTAATCATAGAAATTAAACTACCAATAAACAAATTAACTGCAAGCATAGCACACTGACCCCCATTCGTTGTTGATTGAGACCCCCTTCCAGAAAAACTTGGACATATCCTTGAGTCTTTCCAGGAGGTTCTATATAGAGTTATGCAGCAATATTCACTATCATTAGTCTTTCACATCAATGCCCTTATATTGGAATAAAGTGTAACCACAAACATTAACCTCTAAAAGATTGTCAACTGCGAGTCTGTAATCCTTTGATTGCAACAGTTGTAAATTCTAAAATATCAATAAGTCAATTGATGCACATCAACTTTTTTTACAAATCATGCATTCCAGATTTTTCAACAAGGCCTACTACTTTACACCCTACTATACTTACTGGATGAGGTGAATCTTTCAGTACAAGGTTGCCAGCCTTGATTTGGCAGTGTGTCCCAAAGATCAGAAGGCTCCCCCTCCAACTGTAAGTGAAAAGAACCAAAACACTTTCAGGAACTCATTAAAATCTTTAAGGAAGTTTAATTTACAAAGAAATTACAGTTTAGCAAATTGCACACTTACAAGTCGAGACTTTGAAGCAGCTTCCAGTAAAGCAGGATATCTAGCTTTAGGTGCTTTCCATTCCTGCAAAATCATACGACATGTTACTCAAAAGACTAACTTGGCTAGAAACACCTAAGCACTGCCCAAAACTTTTGCTAGGGAATGCTGAAGCCCCGTCAGGAAGTATATCCAGATTAACAAGCAGCCCAATTGTAAGCAAAGCTACTCTTTTGATATCCGAAACATTTGTCCTCTAGAAAAATTGCTAACATTGAGAGGCCCTTAAATTAAAAAGGCATAAAGGAAAATAATAACAAAAAGCATATCTAGAGAGGCTTTTCAGAAGGAAATTAAACATTTATGAACCAAAAAGGTCAAGATGAGAATGTGCAGTGACCAGCTACAAGTTTACCTACTCAAACAGTACAGTACAATAAGTTGGGGAACTTAAAACATGCTTACCTAGGTTCAAATAGCAGAAAATACTCTTTACATGGCAAAATAATGTGTTAGTGCACCTTGCTAGATGTAGAGGAAGAGCTAGCTTTCAATGAGTCCTAGATCCAATCTGTGATGGTGTTGTGAGTTGGCTGCCTTCTTAGCAGAAGAGGTGGCTTTCAACAAATCCTAATCGGATCAGCAATGATGGTGTGGTAAGTTGGTTGCCTTAATGCCAGAAGAATTGGTTTTCAATGAATCCTAGATCCCATGGGCTATGACAGTGTGATGAGTTAGCTTCCTTCTCAGCTAAAGTGAAATACTCTAGTGAGAACTGTAAATTTTATAAGGAAAGGGAAGCTCTCTAATAACTGATTGGATTTTTATCCCATAGAAGAAAAAAAAGAAAATGCTATATAGATTAATCATCTCCAATTTGAGAAATGAAACTAAACTCTTTTTGGCCCCATTTTAGAGAGTATTTCCCAAGCTCACCTAAGCAAATTATCCACTATTGCTTTCAATTTTGAAGTTTTCTGACTGAACACTTATCACCTCAAGTCTACACCATTACAAGATTTGCTTGATTGCAGATAACATACCACTTATTCAAGCAATAAAAATAAATATACCAATGATTAATATGCCCTTAGAGAGATTTATGTTGTCAATAAAATCAGAAAATCAAGAAGTGTGTAATAGAAAAATTCAGGCAGTCAATTGGCCCTTGGTCTACTGGTGAAGTTGAATGGTTCTAAATGAGCCCACCAGCAATCAAGTCTTGGTGAGTGCAAGGCCCCAACACCTTATAGGATGAGGCCAAGATTGTGCCCTAGGTGACTTTGGCGGAATGGATACCCCTCAGCCAAAGAGGTCTCAGCATAAGGCTCATGCTACCATATCAGGTAGCTAAAACGATTCTGTGGGTTTGATATAAAACCCTCCAACAAAAAAAAAATCAAGCTAACCACATGGACAAAGAAATTAGAAGGAAACAAAAATACTAAACACCATCATAAAGCTTCTATAAGGGTGGAAATCAAGTTGAAGATGAAGATGTTGAGAGCATGATTGAGAACTAGCTCACACCAATTCAAATGTCAAGCCAACTGATACACAATACCTAAGGATGAAAAGGAGAAGAGAATATATTTGTTTTGCAGCTTTGGTGAGGCTAGAATGGCATAACACAATAGAGCGCTTGGCCTATAGTGATATTCAAGCACGGAACACCATGCAGAGTATTTTTAATGGCAATGATTTTTCACAAAAAATTGAGAACATAGATAGGTTGATCAACAAGTTTTTCAAATAGTGTTTGATAACTTTCTATATTAAATTTACATCCTGTTATTAGATTCGCCAAATCATATGTCCTCAGAATTAGCCTAAATACACAAGTTTTTTTATGTTTTCGTACTTTTTGAGCTAAATAGTTTCGCCTACTAATCTTCACTTCTAAAAAAATTCCACTCCTTTAAATTTTCTGTAATACTGACGACTTTACAGTTAAGTATTTGCCTCCTCTTTGGAGCAGAGAAACTGGCAAAGACAAAGGAACATAGAAGATCCAACCTCCCAAAAATGAAAGACCTCAAATTTATCTGTGTACAATCTCACTCTTCTAAAGTTACATCAGAATGGTGTGCTTCTCTGTAATACTGATATGTCTGCCATTTGGCACTAAAAACTACATTAGCAATAAGGATAGTCATTATGTTAGTTACAATACAAGTTCAGGATTCTTGTTGTTTTTATGCTTTAGTTAACTGAAATAGTAAGGAGAAGAGAAAGAATAAAGAAAGAGGATTAGTTGAGAAAGATGCAAACCAGAGCCAAGGAATGCAGTTAAAGGACGCAAAGCAGAGGGCTGCTGTCAAGGATGCATGCCAGAGAAAGGGTTTCTGTCTTGCCATAAACTGGTTAACCCAATGTTGTACTGAATTTTGTTTCAAAGCTAACAGAAAAACATTGTGCTATCATATTTTCTCTATTCTCCTACCAAACTGTTCCAGCCATGCCTGTTTTTTGATATCTAAGTGCTTTTTTTTTTGTTGACGGAAAAATACTTTAACAAATTTGAGATATCTGAGCAAGAAATTTGTTTCTGTTTATCAAAGACAGCTTTGCCCTGTTTCCTCAACATGGAAAAGCTAGTTTCCTAAGTTTGCAAAAGCTCGTCTGGATAACCTGTGTAGTTCCACGTGTTATCTAGAAGAGCTTTGGCAGATGTCTTTTTGGAAATAACTTAGGTCTAAAATATTCAGGCCGGGTACCTGCTTGGACCTGGCTAATTGGAGCTCATGTTCAAATTCTACTGTACAAAGAAGAACGGAATCAATAAGTACTTGGCAGTAAGACTTTTATGTGACTGTTTTTGAAAAGGCAATCAACACTCCAAACTGCAGAGGGGCCAGTACTTGCGTGTCATAGAGTACCCCAGCATGCTAATAGGAGGTTGACAATTCGCATTTAATAATAAATAAAGAAGCTAGAATTTTAACTTTGGTAGCAAAATCTATGATTGCTATTGAAAGAACAATTCATACTCCAGACAGTTCACTGGTAGAGTGGCTCGACACAGTAATGGGAAGTCGGCACAGTAATGGGAAGTCCTCTGGTTCTAGTTCTGGGCAGTCCATGTAAAATAAAAAATATCAGATGTTTTGTCGGCAATAAAAGATAAGGTTGCATCAACTACATCTGGTAAACAAAAAATAATTCTCTCATTCTTTCTGGAGAACAGTTTTCGGGTGCAAATCTACAATTGATATATTAGTATATTCTTTTTCTTTAGTACTAACATAGATAAGAGGTCCTGAAGGCTGTAGTCCAGCATTAAATCCTACAGAATTTTCCATATTGAAACAGATTCGAACCACAACCTAACCCACTGCAACCGCACCTCTTAGCTAAGTGCCCCTAACCCAAAAAAGAAAAGAAAAAAAGTGGATTAGAGCCTTGCCTTGGGATTATTCGTAATGTGATTATTCTATAGCTCATTCCAGGAAAGGAGGCATATCCTCCCAGTTTGACGATTTCGACCCACTACATTAACTATCTATTTCGCAGATCAGAAGATATGCCAAGGTCGGGAGTTCAAATATCGCGAAACTTGAAATGGCTTGAAAAGAAAAACGAAGACATAAGCAGAATCATACCGAGAAAAGTGAAGGCATTGCATTTCCAAGCGGACTGAATAGATGTGGACACAACACAGGCAGCAGAAGCACCGCCACTCCTACAAATACGCTCTGAAAGATTTGCTTCTGCATTTTCAGCTTGTGAAGTTTCATGTTCGAATCCCGCATCACTCCACCTGCAATAACAATCTTATAGTTTGACTGTTTTAAGGTGTATTTTGGTTTGGGGGACGCGATTTCATGTAGACGGCTTCTGCATTTGTCAGCGCCGGGGGAAAAGGGCCGGGCTTAACCGGCACACTCTAATGTGGGGTCTCATGGAGGGGGATTACCTGAAAAGTTTAAGGTTACTGCCGAGTATTTTTAGGAAATTTTTAAAGGTGGTGATCCGTGACTGAACTAGTGTGCAAATATAAACTTATACCTATAAGAATCAACTAGTAAAAAATTGATGCTTAGAATTTAGTTTTGTTGATTTTCTAATATTTGAACCTAATATAGATTGATAATGTTTAGTAATTTTTTTAAGGAATGTGCTAAATTGTGAGGGTTTTGTTCTCCTCAATGAGACCCATAATCAAACCAATTCCACAAGTTAGGAATAATGATTAAAGACATGATATATGTTATGAGAAAATGTTATCACATTCCTCTCAATGAAAATACTCTTTTGATAAATCCTAGTTGTCCTAATAATCTTTGATAATTTTAAATTCTTGAGTAAATGTCTTTAAATAAAATATAGCATTCAAATCAACATAAACATGCACCAGGTAAGCTCACAATGACTAGTGGGAGGGTGTTGTCAAAATTTAAATTGAATTTAAATTTTAAAATTGGGGTTCAAAATGATTAGGCCAATTTTGCACTAGTAGATCTTATCCAAGATAGGGTAACATCATGAGATGAATTCACACAAGAATATACCACTTGTAGACTTGTTATTGCACAAAGGACAATCTAGTCAAAGTGTCTTAAAATCAATGGAAAAGGGCATGATATATCATTAAATTTTAAGTTTAATACTAACCTACTTAACATTGAAGATTGTAATGATGGTATTTTCACATTAAGAGAAATTAATAGGATCTTGCTAAAAAAAATGTCTCCTATTGAAAAACATGATACCAATGTTAACAGTAGGAGGTTCCTATTCTAAGTTTTGGGGTAAAAAAGAGCCTTTAATGGAAGGATATTTGAGAATTTCTTCAATAAGATCTTCTCTCTATTGAATTTCAACTGAAAATTTGTCCTTTTAATGAGTTCTTGATTGAGGAGTTGGTGAGAGTCAAGCATAGTTTGAGAAAATTGTAAACTAAAAAGATTTAAGGTTTAAAAGTTAGGGCTAAAATGAATTGGCTAAAAAATAGAGATAAAAGTTCTAATTTCTTCTTTAATTATACAAAGGAGAAAAAGGCTAGGGAAGACATTGGATCAATCTAAGTGGATAATCAACATATAAATCATCTTTCTTTAGGGAAAAGGAAAAAAAATGGTGGATCAAAAGGATAGTGAGAGAATATTTGCTCTCATAAAATAAATTAGTAATAGCCTATGACAAGAGATAACAATACACAAATCCTAATAAAATTGGTAGTAGATCTAACCATACATAAATCATAATGTCTAAATCTAGAAAGTCTATAAAAGATATTTGTGATGTGAAGTGAGTCAATTCAATATTAATTCCTATTTGACAAATTAAATATCTTCACTTATTAAGAATAAATACCATCCAAATTCTCATTTGATCAATACAAAAACATATATAGAATACAAATCATATGAAACATAATATAAGTTGTATATCATTAACAAATCTACCCACTATGGTAGGATGCAAATTATTTAGCATTAATAAAATATTATTATGAGTATGATTGATGAGTGTGGACAAGTACTATGGAAGCCTAATATCTCTAATAAAATGCAATAATATTGCCAATATTCTTAAATTATAATTTATAACTTTAATGTTTTGCATGCCACACAGGTTCATCAAATTAACCTTTTCAATTCCTTTGTTCAAGTTCCCTTTCTAGCCATATTCAAATAATTCTTTTTATTAGGGATAAGTCTCATCTTCATATAAATTGATCACTAGCCTCTTGACCTAGTTGTTATTCAAAGGTGAGACAAAGTATTCATAAACATAATGGAATTGTTTGGGACATAAATTTTCTTTGTTGATACTCTACTTTGATTCACACTTTAGTAGTAGCCTGAGTTTAGTTTGAAGTCTAGATGTAATTGATCCTTCGATTATTAGCACCCATCACTCTATGCAATGAAAGAAATTTAATTATTTAGAACATTGTAATTTAGTTATGGGTGGAACAAAACTTTAAAAAATTGAATATGTTCATATGTACATGTGTGAAGTAATTATTAAATATTTTAGTGATAAGGAGGTTGTATTTATGTACAACAACACACATGTTTTGCAGACTCAACACAAAAGCATGAAAACTCTATTTGAATCAATGTGCAACACCCTTATGTATTGATAAACTACATAAATGTTCAAAAGAAAACATAACTACTAGAGAATAAAGAGAATGAAGGTTTGGTCACTTTGGTGATTTCCTTTGTAATATGAAGAAAAATAATAAATAATCAATATGTTTTTTTATCATATTGCAAGCAAATTGATAACACATTAGACTTGCAAGAACTTAAATAATAATATCAAAAATTTAGATACATAAGATAGGATTCCTTTATGTCAGATGTGATTTTTTATGAATGATTGAAAGTAATTATTCATTAAAAATTCACAAACTTGGTGATTGTTAAGTGTAAGTAGTTTAAAGATGATTTAATACTTAAACATTTGAATCAATTGGACTTATTAATGTGGGGAGTGTCATATTTTTATTTATAATTATAAATTTAAGAATTTTGTACTTTTATGATTAGAAAAGATTAAGTGTAATATATTGGAATATATCTATAGTATATTTTTACTTCATGTATGTGACTTTTTCTTTTTTGGTAGTATATTGTCTTTTTCCTACTAGATGTTTTAGTTTACATCTTGGTATGTTTAGCTTTTACAAATTAGTGCAAATCTGAATATTTTTTGTAAAATTTGTTATATATAATTATGGTCTATATTACAACATGTAAGATTTGATTCCTTTATGTCACATATAAATATGTTTAGATTTCTCAAATTTTTGCAAAGCTTATTATTTTTTATAGAAATTGTTATTTATAATTATGATTTTGAATAATAATTATAAATAAACTTTTTTATAAAAAATATAATCTTTGCACAATTTTTTTGAATTGATTATATATTACCAAAGAAAAAGTAGGTTACATAGTACATATTGCACTCAAAAAGAGCATAACAAGTCTAGGAGACTACAAACTAGCATAGATACCAAAAATGTTACATAGATAAACAATTTTTAGTGCTCAAAACCATAACAACCTAGATATTCTAGCTTTCACTATATATACCCATATCATAGAACCCAATGGGTGGATTGATCTCTAAGATGTTGTCATTTTTCTAAAAGTTGTCATAATTTGAGATCTATCTCCTTTGGGAAAAGCCTAATGAGTCCTCTATTAATATCTCTTCCCAAGGAGCCTTTGCTAATAGCTTAAGAATAAACCTACAAGAGATCTTCACTAATCTAGTCAACTTTTTTCTTGTAAAATTTAGTAGGAAGCCCATCTATGCCTAAAGATTTATCATTTTTAAATGTTCTAATATCCTATACAATCTCATCATAAGAGATATCTCTAGCAAACCAATTATTGTCTTCCTCTTTGATTTTCCTAGGGATGACTTGCCTACAATGATCTTAGGCTCTTTTATAGTCCACAATGTTATCTTCATCAAATAAAATATTTGTATAAAAAGCTTGAAATTCATTTATAACTCAAGAAAGATCATTTATATGTTGATTATCCACTCAAATTGAGCCAATGTATTCCTTATCTTTATTCTCCTTTATATAATTAAAAAATAAATTATAACCTTTATCTCCATTTTTGAGCCAATCCATTTTAGCCCTATCTTTTAAACCTTGAGGTCTTCTTAGTTTGCATTTTTCTCAAATCATTCTTGACTCTCACCAACTCCTCATTCAAGGATTCATTAAAAGGATCGTCTTTTAGTTAAGATTCAATAGAGAGATCTTATTGAAGAAATTCTCAAATACCCTTTCATTAAAGCCTCTTTTTTCCCCCACAACTTAAAACAAGGACCTCCAGTTGTTAACATTGGTATCATGTTTGTCAATAGGAGATTATTTTTAGCAAGATCCTATTAATTTCTCTTAATGTGAAAATGCCATCATTACAAGCTTTAATGTTAAGTAGGTCAGTATTAAGCTTAAAATTTAATGATACATCAATGCCCTTTTCCATTAATTTTATGACACTTTGACTAGATTTTCCTTTGTGCAATAACAAGTCTACAAGTGACATATTCTTGTGTGAATTCATCTCATGAAATTACCCTATCTTGGATAAGATCTACTAGTGCAAACTTGACCTAGTCATTTTGAACCCCACTTTTAAAATTTAAATTCAATTTAAATTTTGACAACACCCTCCCACTAGTCATTGTGAGCTTACTTAGTGCATGTTTATGTTGATTTGAATGCTATATTTTATTTAAAGACATTCACTCAAGAATTTATAATTATAAAAAAGTATTAGGACAACTAGGATTTATCAGAAAAGCATTTCATAGAGAGGAATGTAATAACATTTTCTCATAGCATATATCGTCTTTAATTATTATTCCTAACTTGTGGAATTGTTTTGATCAGGGGTCTAATTGAGGAGAACAAAACCCTCACAATTTTGTACATTCCTTAAAAAAATTACTAAACATTATCAATCTATATTGAGGTTCAGATATTAGAAGATCAATGAAACTAAATTCTAAGCATCGGTTTTTTACTAGTTGATTCTTATAGGTATAGGTTTATATTTGCACACTACTTCAGTTTCTTAGACATGGATATGAACCAAGGAAATATTTTGAGACATTCACTGATCATGTAAGGATCTAAATGAGGATAACACAAGCCTCACAGTTTACTAGATTTTTTAATGGTGTTTTTAAACATTGTCAATCCATATTGAGGTGTATATGTTAGAAGATAAAAGTGAGTGAATTCCAAGAATTAGTTTTTTGCTAGTTAATTCTTGCAACTGTAGGTTTTGGTTTGCACACTAGTTCTATTTTGTAGACACATATCTAAACCAATGCAAAGAGCATTTAGTTTGCATATTTTAAAAGCATTTATAAAATCAAGCCCAAAACTTCCAACACTTCAAATGATGAACATCTACAACTCCAATAACATATTCGTATCAATTAGTTTTGAAGTAAATATCACATTCAATTTATTTAATTTTAATATCAATCAACTTATAAATTCTAACCTAATATAAAATTTACTTAAATTATTTAAATAAATATAATAAACAATATTTTTCTTCATTAAAATAAATAATTAAGTATAATAACATTATTAAATATATATTTTGTAATCATTAAAAACATTATTAAATATATACTTTATATATAGACTAAAAACACTAAATATAATTAATTTCATTAGAAAGTATTCAAATTATAAATATTAAACAATAGTAATATTAAATTTTAAGATATAAATTTTTAATAAAAAATTACAATTAGGTAATATATTCCAATAGAATAAAAGCAATTCTATTTTCTATTGCTTTGAACAAAACCAACTCTTCCCGATATAATAGCTACAATCATCCCACTCTATATAACTTAATCAATGCGGGATAAAAAATAAACCCCCCCGATGCATGTGTGACGCCAGACCATGATGAAACGCAGGGAATCACAGGTTATAGAGAATGAGAATAGGCGAGTGGGGCTGAAAACTTACGGAATGCAAAATTCCTTAGTCACTCCATCCTTAATAGGAGTTGATCAAGTGTTTGTTGTCCTCAGACAAATGTAAATAGTTGAAACAACAAAAGCGAATAGCTACGGTTACGGGAACAGGAACGACAAATGTTAACTGCAGCATTGGAGTGCTACGGAAACGGAGATTCGAAAATGGTTAAAGGAAACATTACGGAAAAAGTATAAGTTGGGTCAAGAGGGCCCCACATGAACCCGGCCACCTAAGCAGTCAGCGCTTAGAGTGTGTCGGTTAAGCCCGGTCGGTGAGAAGTAGTAGGGGAGAGGGCTCAAAGTTGTGCGGGGTCCAATAGTCGTGCACCCAATCGTAAATATAATACCCAATACTCGTTTATATAATGTCCAATAGTTGTGATTTGACTACCCATAATTAAACAAAATGTATGCTTTTGATCTAAAAAGCAACCAATCATGTGATACCACATCAGCGCTCAACTACTCATGATGCAATGCACGAGAATTGGTCTCACTATTTTTTGGGGTCTTTTTGGACACCTTGACAAAAACACATGCTGATGTGGCATCATATTTGATGATGTGGCCTTGAAACCTTAGTTATAAGCAGAGAACTTGCCAAGTAAGCTGCTGTAAAAAATTGGGAGTGATTTGAAATTTCAATGTAGGATAATTAGAAGCGCGAAGTTAGGGTGCACGACTATTGGGCCCTCTCCCCTAGTTTGGTATGCATATTAGTATCTATAGTGTATTTTATTGTTATTTAAGTAGTTTGTTTTGAAAGTTGTGTTGGGTAAAAAATTAATTTATTGAGAGTTTGTTTGTTTTTTGTTTTGTTTTTTTTTGTTGGGAAAATGTATGAATCTCATTTTCTTATTGGAGGGAAAATAGGTGGGAGAAAATTTAATTTTTGATTAGATTTAATTAAAATATATATAGGACCAATGAGAAGGTTAAATTAAATTAATTTATATAGATTTAATTCATCTTTTTGGTTGTCTACAATTACAAGTTGCACAAATTGTTAGTTGTAAGTTGTATAAGTGGTGTACCAAAGAAATTGCAAGTTTAATATTTGACAAAACTCATTTTTCCTTTTCAACAAGCTTGAACTTGGTTGAAGAATATGCGTTTTGCATACATGTCCACCAAGATAGTTGCAACGTAATGTCCTAATCCAAAATAATTATGCAATTTTTACTTTAAATTGATTTTAATCCCTATTCAAATGTTAAGTATTTGGTACAAATAATATCAAAGGATGGTATTTAACTTAGATATTATTGAACTCATATTTAATCATTGTTTACATCACATTATTATCATTACATTCTAAAAAATAACCTAGCAAATAACATGTGTAAATCCTAATCTTTCTTATTACAATAATTGTTGTATTACATTCAAATAGTTTTACAATATCATTAACTACAATATTGATTCATACCAATAGCAATGGCAATTTGGATCAATATAATGCGACTAGAGTCTACATCCGGTGAAGCTCAAATATGAACTATGTATGAGATTGTCCTCTAAAATCACTGAGGTTTTGATCCTAGGATTCTCACACTCGAACATAAATGCTCAAAACAAATTCTAAAAGGAATTTGATTAAGTGTATATGATAATTCTAGATGAAAGCATTCACTCGTTTATATCCTTCACAATTAGAATAGGTTAGCCACTAATTACACCTATAACTTCAAATTTAAACAATGATAATGGGTGAGAAATATTTCACTTTGAAAGTAATGACACCAAAAATAGACTAGTAGGAATAATACATGTGTTGGGAAGTTAGGAGTGAAATTGAAACATTGGAAGAAATATTGAGGATCGAGGGTCAACCATACTACAAGACTCAATTATAGGACAAGGCGTGAAGGGTCAAGCAAAGGGAATATGATAGGATGGAGAAGTATGATGAATACAACAACAAGGTGAGAAAAAGATGAAAGGTATGATGTGATGGTGATATGAAACCCTGACAAGAAGAGAAAAAAAATAGTTGAAACGAAAAGCATCCTTAGGAGGAAAACACACAACAAACAAAAAAAGGGAAGATACAAGTATATACCTAATGTGTACAGACTTAAATTGACTAGAAATAGGATATGACATGCAACTAAAACATCGAACAACTTACTAATTCCATTTTCTTGAAAGTTTATAAATCATTTTCAATAATTTTATTTTGTGCATTTCCTACAATCATGACTTTCCATGAGACCAGGTTTCTATAAATAAAATTAATGCACTTAGTAGCCAACTATTTTAAGTGGTCTCAAATATTTAACTATTAGCCTAAATCACCTGTTAGGTATTGATCATGGTCTTTGGTCTAGCCTGCTAATTGCCTACATTTTTGCATGCTTACACTATGCGTGCCAACTATGTGTTGCATCTTTATTTGTGGTGCACAATAGGAAAACTTCTATCACACATATTTTATTTATCTTGTGAACACACCATCAAATCTTGCCCCTCTCTCGCATCAATCATCAATCTTTGATTCAATGTGTTTAACACATATGATTAGCACTACTATTATGTTGTGCATGGGTGAATCGTTTGGAATCATAGATCCTCCCTAGTGGAGCTTGCTTGCATATCTATGTGGATATTTCTTTCTTCTTTGCAACCTATATGGACTCAAGGGTGAAATACTTCTCACCATAGTCACCTCCAATGGTGTTGAGCCTAATATCTTGCTAGGATGGATTGTGTTCAATGTGGTGATATGATGGAAAGTTCAAGCATGTCATGCGGCAATTCATAATATGACCTACTTTGATAGGCCAACAACTAATTTGGGAGTTGAACTATAGCTGCAACTACAATATATGACAAAATTCATCTATCATCTATGCTTGACAAATGTACCCTATTCTAGAGCTCTCATTTTCACATAGGCTTGGAATATGTTAGCAAATGAGAACTTATCAAGTCAAAGACTTATTTATTTACAAGCATCAACCAAGCTTCTACATGTGACATACATGTAAATATTATTTTTCTTTGACTTGTGCTTCTAGTTTATTGAGCATAAAAAAGTAGACAAGTATCTGAGTTGTTGAGAATGTAAAAAAAAGCCTACAAGCCTCATTTAGTTTCAATATTTCATTTAACTAAATTATAACTTTGACCATATAAACCATGGATTTTGAATTTAATGTAAAATATGACTTAACTAAATATATACATATGTGAACTCTCCCATTGAGTTCTTCACCAAAGCATGATGGTATAAAACGACAATAAAAGAGTTTTCCTTGCAAGTTTTCTCTTTGTAATTTCTTTATTGTTTTTATAAAAAAGTGTATGTTTGGAAGAAACAACACTTAGAAGAATATCCATGGGTTGTTATTTGTGGCTTATTAGTAGGTAAAATGATATGGATTGATGGTAATGTATGGCCTGAGGGGTTCCTCAATTCAATTGATGTCTGAGGGGTTCCTCCTTAATTCAATTGATGTCCTCCAATTATCAATAGAGAGAATTATTTGTCCATTCGATTTGGCATTAACATTCTTCATAAGTATTTGGTTTCTATGGCATTGTTTATTTTAAATCTGGAGATGATACAAATAATGACCAATTTATTACTTAAATGGGGTTATTTAGGAATTTATGTTCTCTAGTAATGGGATTGGTTGTCTTGGTCATTAGAGAAAAGAAGAGGCTTTTAGGGAATTTATGCTCTCAACTAATATGTCAAGGTCTTCACTCTTTCACATCCCAATATTTTATTCCAATTTCTTATAAATTTAGTATTATTTTATGAATGTAAGGTTTTAAATGGATGTAGATAGAAAAGACTCATCAATGCTTAACCAAAAACAATACTTTGATTTCCAACTAAATACTCCTAGAAAAATAAGGGTTTTTTTTAGAACATTGTAATGACTTGATCACTACATTAACCTAAACCAAAGTAAAAGCATGAAGACCAACAAGTGATCTAAGACAATAATTGAACTAAGAATTACATAAAATGAAGGGAACATAATTGAAAACAAATAAAAATGGATGATATGTGGGATATTAGCTTCCATAAATGAATAATTGTTAGGAAACAAATTAAAATAATTTAAAATAAGAGTATCAAATGAAAGCATTGGAAAAACAACACTTGTTCAATTTAGACTAGGTATGAAAATAATGAGGTGTACTTAGTGTAGAAAATATAATGGAAGTATACAATACTTATATTGTAGATGAGGATTGGGTCATACAAACTTGAATGTAAGACAAATAGATGAGAAAAACCTAAAGACAAAGATCAAAAGAGTGGTCAATATGTGTATTTTATTGTAAATTGGCAACTAGAACATGAAAATACTATCATATTTAATGTCAATCTTATGAAAACGTTTGACTCAAGTATATACAAACACTTAATCTATTACACATCTTAAAGTTCTCTAATGTTGTAGATTGAAATAGTTGTACTTATTTTTAATCCAAAATAATACAAGAAGAACCAACCTTGGTTAGAGCATGAATTTTTCTTATAAGTCAACACTTCTTTGTAATTAAGATAATTGTGACATGATTTCCCATAAATCATTTCCTCGTAGATTAATTAAAACCATTTCATTTCCATTTGACTTGCAATCATTGATGTTCTAAATATAGTAAGCTTAGGCATATCCCTTATTAAGGATTTCCCTCCAATATAATGTATAACTATATGTTTGGTCTCAAGCTTCCACTTATTATAGAGATATTGAATTCAAATCTTAGGGAAAGGTCTCGTAGGAGATAATTATATAATTTTATATTGCAAATCCTATAAATTTGGTCAAGTTGATTGCATGAAAAAATTAAATCTCACCTTAATCATTGACCAATCCATATTGTATGTTGTAGTTGTTAGCAATCAATTCAACTATTTTTTTTTTTAGCATAAGGCTATTTAAAAATGTTGATTTTTCCTCTCTAGCAAGATCCTCATCAATAGGAATGACCTCTTTATCAATTACATTTAATATATATGTATCTCCAGACAAGAGAATGAGTAATTTTTGTTGTGCAAATCAATACTTGTATTCTTATGTAACATGTATGGAAAGATAGGCTCATTGGAAGAAGCTTTGTTATAAATGGTATTCAAATAGAAAATGTCTTGTTCAGTTTGATAACAACTACTAATATAATTTAGAATGAAAATAATTTTTTCACTTATTTTCCTCATTATAATATGCAACTTGAAGCATTTTACATTATCCACCCAAACTGTTGGTATGTGGCGACTGATCATGCAAATATTGTACACTCGTAGTGTATCGAGGGGTTCTTGGCATCACCCCAAAAAAGAAAATTTGGTTGACACGTCAAGGTTTTTTCCTCATTGACACATCAAGGTTTTCCCATTAACACGTCAAATGAAAAACGGCCTTGTAAAACCCTAATTCTAGAAGGTTCCAAAAAAGCTTGTTATAAGCGGTTGGGATGTATGTTGCGACAGTGTGTTCATGAGATTGTAATCTATTTTACACTGGATAATAAAATCATTGGGTGGATGAGTTTCTGTGGATGTAGCCCATATTGGGTGAACCACGTTAAAATTTTGTGTTGATCTCTTTTGTGTTATTCTTCATTGTTATTTTTGGGTTATTTAATCTACATATAATTGTTAATGTTTATTGCTCCAATCTATCTGAACCCTAACACAAACATGTATGGCATTTTCTGACCATGTACAATTACTTGTTCAAATATCCAAGTATCATGTGCATATTGATATTGGTAAAAGTCACTAAAAAATATGATATCCAAATTTTCAAACAATTGTGTGGGAGTGTGTTTAGTTTGGTGAAGAATTTTGTCTATGTTGAATAGCATACGAGAGCCAACCAAATACGTCTTGTAAATAAGCAAAATATGGAGCTTCTCAAGCTTCTTGTTCAATCTATCTACTATGTTTGAATCCAAATGAAACATCTTTAGATAATTGCAAGGAAATGGGAGCTGAAAGGGGGTCAAAAGTGGCCACTTTCTTGAAATTAATAAAAATTGATCTTCGACAAGCAATTCAAGATAAGAAAAAGATTAGTAGTGCTCAAAATATAGTTTCTAAACTATTTTTTTAACGGTAGAGATTAAGAGTGTCAAGTAGGGGGAACACACAAATTGGTCATGTTTTTGGTAGAAAAATATAACATTGTGTTAGATGTGCTACCTCTAAAATGCTGATTTTTAAAACATTGCATATTCCCTTTAGTAAAAAAGTTAGCTAATATCATGTAGTATATGATATATTTGTCTTAATTTTTTATAAATATAATATTTTTTACTAATTTCATAATGAGAATTGAGTGTACAACCCTTATTTATTTTGAAAAGCTAATCGAAAATCAATATTTTTTGAATGTGTATAAAATATAATCTAGAATATAAAAATGAAATTTATTTTAAATTTTAATGTGTAGATAAAAAATGAAACTAAAAAACTCATACAAACAATTTTGGTGAAAAATGAAGACACTACAAAAAGTAATAGAAGATTGGAACATTCATGGATTTGAATTATAAAAAAAATTGCATGGTTAGAAAGATAAGAGGGTTTGACATTGTTGTGGTATTTTTTTATATTAATTATAGTTTAGCAATATCAAAAAGGAGCTTTTACATCATGGTTTTCATATATGATTTAACCTATAATAGCACAAAATTTATAACAACACATAATTATAGGATGCCACACAAGATATTATTATAAATTTAAAGTATGAAAATAGAAAACTATACCATAACAACTACTACATTTTGTTGTGTACATATACGTTTCAAAAATGTATACTTTCACTACAGTTATCCAATTCATTCCACCTAAATGGTGGATTTCTAGCTGACATATCTGAATTGCATCTCACCACCTCCTCCACTAGTTCTTCACCCTAGTTCACAAAAAATCTTGGACCTCCCTATAATCCTATATCTTTTTTTAAAGTTTCTAGCTTGTACTTCTTATTATATCTTCTCTAAAATTCCAAGTAGTTCTTTCGAAAAGGGATGTTATCATCTTTATTGAATGGCCAATGTCTCACATATTTGATCTCTCCTTTGTTGACTTCCACATTCCCATCTTTTAGCATCTTTACGAAATTGTCTTTGAAAATCGAGTCACTGTTACAATTATTTGCACATAAATAGTGTAATATATGAGTCTTCTAAAAGACTCAATGTGTGCTCTCTTTTTACCTTTAAATCTTTCCTTGTTTCTTGCTTTTCATAAAAACCACAAAATTTTAGTAAAGTGTAAGAGCCAAAATAAATTAAGATATTTATCTAATCCCTATATTAGACCAAACAAAATTTCCTGCTACTTAACCTTTCCTATTTCTCCTCAACCCCCCAGGTCCACATAAAACATGTTTCAGACTTCTTTTGCAAAGAAACATTCAAAAACAACATGAGTACAATTTTTATGCTTTCTACATACCTCACATAATTCTATGTTTGAAGCAAAGAATGAACAAGGAACATTTTGCAATATAAGCAACCAGTTAAAAGAAGCTTTCTTGGGCTCTAAGACATTATTCCAAGTCCAACTAAGAATATTTGTCCAATTTTTATCTCCATCTCTAATGTTCCAGCATTTTTTTAGATGTCCAATGATATCTTGAGTGTAATTCAATACTTTATAAATGGTTTTGGGTTTTAGTTTAGACAAATAAGATCCATCTATCTATTTGTAGCTAGCCAAGTTATCACAACAACAGTTATAGTTACTAGAGAAATGAAAGTTTTTACACGTCTCTATCAGAAAAGAGTATGTTCTCCATTGGGTATGGGGTAGATCATACTCTATGCTGAGAGTAGCCCAAGATTTTAATTGAGAGTTACAAATAATATCCTTAAAATAGTCAATACCTTTGTTTACCCATGCTTTAGCAAAGCAACCATGTATGAAGGAAAGAGGCTCCCATTTATGGTTCAAGTTCTACCATATTGAACTAGAAAAATAAATTTTATTTTTCCTTTCTCTACCTTATCATCATTTTTAATTACACTTCTAATTTTCTCCCATGGCTTTCAAATGGTTTTGAAGATGTTGGATTCAGTACGTGTGACATGGAATTTCTCTAATAGTAAGTCACATAGAGGTAAATGTTTCCAAGCTTTTTCCTTTCTAGGGATAGCTTGTTGGATGTTATTTATAACTAGTATTTTCTATGGTTCATTTCCATCCATTGCTTTAATAATCCATTTAACAACAAGGGATATACCTTTTTTTTTAGATACTTTAGACCTAGTCCTCCATTTTATTTATCTAAAAAACACAAATCTCATTTAACATCATGTTTATTTTTGTTACCCTACCATCTAACCAAATAAAATGCCTTATTTTCCTTTGAATTTCATCAATTTGATAGCTACAAAATAGCCACACTGAAGAGTAGTAATGAGTATAAGAAGATAGAATTTTTTGACAAACTTGGATTCTCTCCACTAATGATAAATAATTCTTATTCCACTTAACTAATTTGGTCTCAAATTTATTTTTAACCCATTCCCACATGTATTTCAGGCATGGATTAATCACAAAGGGGATGCCCAAGTGCCTAACTTGCTTATTTGGTCCTCCCCATTGGAATTAATATTTGTTAAACCATTAAAGGGGGCAGAATCCCAACTTAACATTATGGATTATAATTTGGATAGCTTTTCCCTAGAAGCATCACAAAATATATTTAGCTTTTGCATTAGGTTATCAAAGTTTTATTTTTCTAGGTTTACAAAAGGGGTCGTATCATCTATGAAATGTATGTTTATCATGCCATCTCCATTGGGAAAAGTTAACCCTCTTATTTTGGGACTAGAGGTAGAGTTTCTTAATAGGTAAAAAAATAGCATCAAAGCTATTACAAACAAGGAAAGGGTGAGGAGGTATCCCTTCCTTATAGATCTATGGAGAAAATTATTTTTTCATTGTTTTATTTATATCCACTTGTGCAATTGCATCTTGCAATAAGGTATTAACCATCTTACAAAACTCATTTGGGAACTCAAAGGCTTCTAGTGCAATCAATAGGAAAGGCCACTCAATTCTATCACATGCCTTTTCAAAGTCTAGTAGGAGCATTCCTATATTAGATGAAACAATATAATTATATTTATTAGTAGTTGATGTTAACAAATCATAAATATTGTGTTATGATATATAATTAATACATATAGTTATAACAAATGTAACTCATAAAATTAATGTCAAACAAAAAAATACATAGTTGAATCTAGAATCTCACACATTTCTAAAAATAAAGAAATTATAGAAAATTAGTGAAAAAATATGAAGAGAGTCTCACATACAATGATTTTGCATGTGCTTTAATTTTTTTTCCATCATACAAGTTGTTGGTGCTCAAAGTTGTAGGTTCCCAAATACCTGAATCCAAGTCATACTCTAAGCACCAATGATGTCAAAATCATAGCAACAAACCTCTAACTTATGATCAAGAATAGAAATAATGAACCAATTATTGAGATTAAATAATCTCCCCTTCATTTCAAGCTTAGCTAGACCTAAGGGGGCATCCCAAATGTATCCTCAATAGTATAAATTGCAACCAAAGATGTATAGATTGAAAGTGCTATAGTATTACCCAATATACGATTGGTCTTAAAGGTTTTCATTAGACCAAAGACTACCCTACTTCACATAAGACATCTTATTAAGTTGATAAGAATATCATTGCACAACTGAGTGATAACACAATAGTGTGTCCCACGTTTTGGCCAAAGTGGGACATTGAAATCAACATTAACCAAATTTCTACTTCCTAACACTTATAACAACTAAACCATAAATATTTTGAAGATAATGTGAAGTAATTTTTGAGATTTTATGTGTAGATTTTAAATGTATTTTTTAAAATTTTAAGAAATAATTTGTGACTTTTTATCACACAACTTTAAATAACTTATTTTTTATAGTTAACAATATTTTTAAAAGTGAAGTTACTTCCATATAAAATAACTTTTTTTGTGGAAAGTCTAAATTATAAATTTTTAAACATATATTTGTAACATTAATATCTAGCGCACATATATTTTTCATATTTTTTTGTTGCATAGTTTTTTAAAATAAAATTTTGAAGTGAGATTAACTATAATTCAGGCATAGGTTACTTCCATACAACATAGCTTTTATTGTATGTAATTGAATTAACTTCTCCTTTTGTTGAAATAAGGACATCAATACCCAATACATATATATTTTTCAAAAAAAATAGCTTATTTTACTATTTTTCCATGTGTATGGAATAAAGACCTTGATTACTGTTGGAAAACCTATGTTCACTATAAAATAGAAAATTATCATAATAATCAAATTAAACATATTCAAAATTATACATGTTGAGAAGCTTATTTTGAGTGCTACAACAAAATTTTAGACATCCAAGGTGAAAGGCCATCCAAGGCCCCTTGGATTGGCCATGAAAAATATTAAAATAATTATTTTCAAAGACCTTCAAAAAAGGTGGTAAAGATTAAAATATTTAATAAAAACAACCTTCAAATAAAGGTGGTAAGGCCAACATTTAAAAAACAAACTTATACAAATTATACATTAAAATGAACTTAATGATTTTTTTCAAATAAAAAAAAGAAATATTTTTGAATTTTGATTATTTGTAGGTGAATTTTTTGATGATTTTTTTGAAATTATATTTACAATTTTTGGCTTTTTGGAAGGAGAAAATATTTGACAAAGGAATCTTTCAAAAATATTTTATGGGAAAATGAGAAATAAGAGGATAGGGAAAAACAAGGCTACATGGGCATATTCAACACAAAATGAACAACAATTATCTAAGAAAGGGTACAAAGATTTATTAGACAAAGACAAGGTATATATAATTTTTTAATTTGTATAAAAGTATTTCAAAAAATATTATATTTGTATTTATCCCTATTACCTCAACTCTAGGGTTTGAATATAGTTTCTAATTTTAGATTTAGTTTTAATTTAAAAAATAGATTATTACATGTTTTATATATATATATAAAGAGGTGAAAAATTTTATTCAAGAAAGAACTATCAAGTACAACAAAAAAAACTAGATGACCATAGTCGTCGAGAGATACATAACCACCAAACTCCAAAACAAATCCAAGTAGAGATGAACCATAAACCATAACTTCTTACATGTTTTACATTCATATAAGTTTCAAATTCTACATAGATTCCAAATAGATTCTCTAGATTAAATTCAATAGTTCCTCTTTAGGGCTTATAGATCTCTTTCCCCTACTTCCTCAACTCTAGGGTTTTAATATAGTTTCTAATTTTAGATTTAATTTTAATAAAAATGGATTCCTACATGTTTTGCATTCATATAAGTTTCAAATTCTACATAGATTTCAAATAAATTATCTAGGTTAAATTCACTAATTCCTATCTAGAGTTTGTAAATGTATTCCCCTACTTCCTCAACTCTAGGGTTTGAACATAGGTTCTAATTTTAGATTCATTTATAATAATTAAATTAGATTCCTATATGTTCTAAATTTTAAAAATTTTACATAGATTCTAAATAAATTATCTTAGTTAAATGAACACTAGATTCATTATTTCATCTATAGGGTTTGTATCTCTTTGCCTTGCTTCCTCAAATCTAGGGGTTCAATATAATTTCTAGTTTTATATTTGATTTTGATACTAGGATTATATTCCTACATGTTCTAAATTCATCTAAATTTTAAAAAATTCTACATAAATTTTAAATAAATTATCTAGGTTAAATTCACTAGATTGTATAGTTTTTCTCTAGGGTTTGCATCTCTTTCCCCTGCTTCCTCAACTTTGGGGTTTTAGAATGGTTAATACTTTTAAATTTAATTTTAACATAAATTAGATTCTTGTATTTTCTACATGCATCTAAATTTTTAAACATGTCAACCAAGACAAAGAGATATTCATGCACTTTTGTTGTCATAGGTAAATCACCTACAAAATCTATCATTATATTTTCATATGGCAGTGTTAGGATTTGAAGTGGTTGATATAGTAAGGACTAGTTTCTAGTTGACTGGCTTAATAATATGTCACCTCTTACAATGTCAAACATAGTTAACATCATCACTTTGTATTTGTGGCTAACTAATGCAGTACTACAAATTAGATATGGTTTAGTGGTCCCAACCTTCCCATCCACCTTAAGGGTGTGTGTACTTCAATAAGACTAATCATATTATGAACATTATTTACATGAAGATTAGTCTTATGTACACATTTATCGTTCTTGCCTTCTTCAATATTATAATGAGTCCAAAATCCTTCACATATACTTAACTTGCAAAGGGTTCAAGAAGAGAAAAAGTACTAAATACAAACAACATTTTGGTGGTACTGAAAAAATCAACAAGCTTAAATTATTTAAAAAAATATATATATAATGACTAAATGGAAATTTTCAAGAAAAAAGGTCCCCTTATAACTAGGAGAAAAATGGGCAGAAATTATTGAAGCTAAATAAATATTTTCACTCACATAATAATATTATTCTTTTATTCCATACCCTTTTGTCAATGATACGAATTACATATATATGAAATTCTCTCTAACTCCCATAACAACTCCACCAAGCTCTCACACTAAAACTAGGTGGTTTGTTTAACCACCTTTATTCTCCCCCTCCTATTTTTCACTCCTAAATATCTACATGAGTTGTGTTTACATTTTTATGCTCACACACTATAATATAATATTAATTTATTTTAAATAATTTCCCAACCAATTTTTCTCATACCTACAATAGCTATGTGAGTTGTTAGTATAACTCACTTTTATTTTAACATAACAATTATTATTATTCTAATCTATGCGAACACTAACATAATTTCCTAACACCCCCTTAGTGTGAACATGGGAAGAAAGTACATCACATGAACTAAAAATAGAATCGTATGCCTATGCATACTTTTAGGTCTGTATACTGCGATTTGGATCTTGTTGCACATGGTTTCCTACATACAATAACTTATCTTGGACTTTCACTTCTAGTGAACTCATCACTAACTGACCACACTTCCAAGAAGTTTGACAATTAAAGGATCTTTGTAGCTAGTTTCCCTCCTATAAAACTACTTACAATATCAACGATGTCTACATTCTATTTTCAAAACTTTTACACTTTCAATTGTAGTAAGCTCAACTCTTGTGGCTTATGATCTCGATTCAAACAAAAGGCACCTCTCATAAACCTTTCATGGTTTTCACATAGTTTACCTCAAACCTAGACATGAACAGGAACACACTCGTATATTCACCTCAAATGGTTTTTTGGATTACCACTAACCTTTTCAAGATCCATGAACTATATTACACTAGTATTTTGTTTATTACAATATTTTACACTAAGAGTTTACATAAGGAAATAACACACATGTGAATATTAATATCATTGTTGTTGATCGTGGCACTCGATCTCCAACAACATAAAAAATTATCATAGCCACATGATAGAAATGAAACACCACCAAAACTGATAAGCGACCTTGTCGTTAGTGATTGACGAGAGGTCGTGAGTGTCGTCCAACCCCCTGTGCCTCCATCATCTACTATGATATGTTACACTTTATTCACCTAATCTTTTGAGAGCCCAAATAGATTTAACATGGATGACCTTGAAAGCACAAACAAGACTTTCAAACATATTTATAAAACCCATGAGATAATAGGATGTCAAATTCAATTGAAAATGCATCCTTTACAATAAAATTTTCCAAAAATTATCCAAAAAAATAAATATTTTAATTTTCAACTTCAAATCTCCTCCAAAAATTCCTTATTCATCCAATCACAAAATTTTAAGAAAACATTTATTTCTCCACAACTATAATCAACTTAAACAAATTTATTTGGATACTTAACACAAAAATAAATGTAATATTCACTCTTATTTCACCATAATTCCCTTATTTCTCCTTATTCATCAATTCTAAAAATGATTTTTTTACTCATGGTAAAGTAATAATCTTTCAATGTCAAAGAAAACACATAAAAATTACAAATTTTTCAAATAAATTATCCACTGAGAAGCAAACACATGAAACTTTTGCCAATCAATCTCAAACCAACAAATCATTTTATCAAAAAATGCTTTCATCAAACAAGTAGCAAATTGCATCCATCATTTTGTTATCTTCTTCTACAACAAACTACTCACTGAGTTGTAAATATCTCATCAAAAAAAAATTGGGTTTTGTTCTATTTGTTACCCGATTTTCACCTGCGGGCTCAATCAGGCTGGGCAATCTATGTCTTCAAGTGTTCATGAAGGCCAAATGGAGGAACATTTGCATCAAGGTTACATATTTTCTAACTTGTTTGCTTCTTGTACAGCTGCAGGGGGAAAATTATGTTTTAAATTCGACACATGGATTAAGTGTGGCTCCCATAAGGGTTGAGCCCAGCGTGCAGGTGTTCGGTTTTTATTGGGAGGTTTCTTTCTCTTTGATCTTCTTTGTGTTTTTCTTTCTTCCCTTTTGCTTTGTGTGTTGTCGGAGGAGGATCCAGAACTGTAACCGAACTTGAACTTGGAAAAGTTTCATGGTCTCATTTTTGTTCTACTTCCGCCCCCGCTGTGTTTCGCCCGGGATTAGTTTTGGTTCTGATCCCGCTTTGCTTTCTTTTGTTTGGGGGTTCTTTACTTTGGCAGAGGCGGAATCGGAACAGGGGATGGACTTGGAAATGTTGGTTAGTTTCGGTTTCAGTTTCCATCCTGACTCCAACTCCGCCTTTTCTTTTTGAAATGCTCGGGTCGCCAAGACATTTCGGTCGCTATGAGTTTTCTATTTCTCTCCGCTCGGGGAGAACTCTCGCCGATAGTTGTTCACAAGGTTGTAAGCATTGGGGAGACTCTTGGCCGAAAAATTTACACTCGCTATGATGTCTTTGTCGATGACCGGAGGTCTCACCGGTTAAGGTGGTGCTCTTTGCTATGACTCCTCTTGCCAATGAGCGCATTGTCTTGCTGGCGGATGTGTTCATGCCGGCATTGCCGGTGACTTTGCAATGAAAGTTTGTTTCTGTGATGATGTCTTGTCAATATGCATTGTTCACTGGCTTTAGCGATACAAGTAGCGATAACTTTGCATGCTCGCTATGATGTCCGGGCCGATAGCTATGGATCGGGCAACAATTTTTCACATCCATATAACTCTTTGGTTACCGCTATGAAGTCTCGCCGGAGAAGTTGTAGTGTTATGCCGATGGTCGCTGTATATTGAGGCACCGGAGACGCATTAGTAAGCTCACCGACATGCGACAGGTACTTTGAACGACTTTTGACCACCTAAAAATATTATGTGGTGTTTGTTTAACCAATCAGAGGAAGTTGAAGGCAAACTGTTAGCAGTTTGATTGTTGTGACCATTCCTGTGAAGATGATCAACAGACTATGAGAGGTATGAATCTACTATGTGATCGAGGGTGATGATCGATTCGGTGACTCAGTGGTGTTTGTCTGTAAGGATCTAGACAGGAATGTCGGATGCTGCTTCTTGAAGCAGGTCAACTTGTAGAAAGATCTAGAACAAGAGGAAGAGAGCAGTGCTAGAAGATACGAAATCTCTAACAATGATGCTTGGACAAGCCCACCGGAAAAGGTAGATCAACATTAATGACCATACTTTTAACATCTTCAAGTAGCTTAAAGTCTCGGAGGGGTGGATTGGCTGCGAGTTAATGCGACAAGCAAAAGATCTAAAGGCCATGCCTGGGAGTGAGTTTTCACCAACATGAACAAGGTATGCATATTTAATGCCTCATTGAATTTATTCCAAAATTCTTCGAGGGCCGACGTGTTTAGGAACCAACTCATTTTTTGTAAACCCTAGGGCGGGGGCTGACACTTTTTCAGTTTTGTGTTGTATATATGGCATTTTTGCCTCTTTGTAAAGAGAGAGTTATTGGTTAAGAGATTGTTGAAAGAGCATTATTCAGACTTTGTAACTCATTTTTATGAATACTACAGATTTGTAATACAGAGACTCCATATTTTTCTCAATAGAAATTCATTTCCTTCACCGATTTCCTTTGTTGTTTTAGT
>VDFB02044505.1:0-26168 GCA_007258455.2 Sequoia sempervirens | reverse complement strand
GGACTTTAAAACCCCCATATGGATCAGTCTAGATACTATGGAAAGACTAAAAAATGCATCAAGTAAAGTGAGCAAACTTTGGTTCAAGAATTGTTGTCCAAACAATTGGAATTTTCATTTCCATGAGCTATGGATTGTAAGGCCCATATGTCATTGAGTTTTTGCATCATATGCAAATACAAGGAGAGCTATGAATATCCTTTGTGAGGTTTTTAGTTACAAAATGGAGTATTAGAATAGCATTTCTATTCTTTCCATCAAGGTTTATTGAACCTAACTCCAATTTTATAAACCATTTTCACAAGAATAGAATCTACAATTATTTGGAAGGACTAAAAACAATTGCATGAATAGTTGCAATTCCATGTTGGCCTCAATCCAAGAAAACAAGTTTTTGGTGGTCTTATAAAAAAGATTTGAGAGAATCTTGATGCCCTTGTGAAAACAATTAGGGTGCAAATCCAAGGGACTTTAATTAGATGTATATCTTGGTAACCGATCTCAAGATACCACCAAATGAACTATTGATTGATAGATAGTTCGTTACAAACATCATTCCCAATCCATAAATACCATGGTTTGATGGGTTCCTACGCCTTTGAAATACTTTTGATCATAAATGTTCCTTAGATTTGGATAGGTTCCTTCACAGTGAGAATAGATTGAAAGCATAGATTTCTCCAAGCTTTACCACCATAAGGAATACTAGAAGGAATACAATGGTGAAGCAAAATTTTCTAGACTTCATTACTCTAAATAGGGCTTTGACAACCGACTTAACATGTAAGGTTAAACCTTGATGATGAATGTCAATAAGGCCAAGACCACTTGAATCATGAGGGAGATGAGAAAATTATGAGGCAACCCTATGAGAGCCTTTTCCCTATTCAAGGAGGGCCATAAAAAATCTATTTAAAGCTTTTAAAGCTTTTAATATGAGGCCTTTGAGGGCACTTAGCAAGAAGAATAATAAACATGGGTGACCATTAAAACTTGAAAAAAACCTTGAAATTTTCTTTCAAGAGAAAGAGGTTTGGTAATCTAATAAGCCAATTTTGTCTCAACATGGGTGATGATAGATTACCACATGTAAGAGGGAGAAGCTTGAAAAACAAAAGGGATGCAAAGAAATTTGGAAATATCTCCATGATCAATCCATTTCAATATATAACATTGGGTTTTCTACAATTGCATAAACAAAAGGTATCCATACATTGAAGATCCTATTTGACATTGTGCTCCTCTTCCAAGAATATGAGAAATGAATTGTTTACAAAGTGACCATTAACATGTTATTGGGAGGAATTAGGAAGATTAATACCTTTGCTAAAAAGATACCCAAAACCTTTAGCAATAAGTACATATAATGCAAGGGCAAGGGGACATCCCTCTTGTATGGAATATAAGAGTTCAATGAGGAGGATTCTTGTAGTACTGAAAGCATAAGCATTGGCAAAAAATATTTAAATAGAGTACAAGACATTGGTGTGTCAGAACTGGGTGGTTCTCAAATTGAAACCCTAATTGTTTTTGTAATGTTTTTGCAAATTTTCGGTTTTTTTGTGTTTTTGAGGTTTTTTCAGGCAAAATGGAAAATTGCGATTTTTCTAGAAATGCTAAATAAATTCATAAAAATTCAAATAAGCCTAGAAATATGTGGGAAATGCTCAGAATGCAAGGCGTTTCATTTATTTCAATTCTCCTGAGCTTTGCAATACATAAAATCTGAACAAGAACTAAATACAATAAATTTCATTGAAAACCGGGATGGCGGCTGCTGTAGCTGATAATGGTACGGCCAGAAATTAATAAAGGATCTTCCAGCTCGAATCTCAATGCAAAGATTCCAGTAAACCAAGCGCCCCAATGTAGAATCACCAGAAACAGATGATGAAGGCGTTTCCTCAGAAGATAGGTAAGTACGGCTTGAAAAGTACAGAAGTACGGCCTACTGCAGCAATAAGGAAAAAGGTACGGCCTCCTTGGAATTTGTGCCAAAACACTGATAACTGATCTCTGCTCAAGTCGTCTCTGTCTGCTAATGATTATCTCTGAAAACCTCTGCCTAGATGGATGAATAAGCACAATCTGTGATCTCTGTGTGAAATCACCAAGTGCAAGCTTCAGTTGGTATTTCACAGCCTCAGTCTGCCTAATCTCTGAAGAGTTTTCGTTCTCCAGAAATGATCGTCTGCCAGAAACCCTAGGGTTTGCAAACTCCAAAGCTCAGATGCAAGAAGACAAAATTGAATAATAAACATCATAGTTCGATTTTGCCTGTGAAAGGTATATATTGCCTCTTTGAAAAAGTCGACCCAAATCACCTTTAAAATAATCATTTAAATTAATGATTTAATTTTGCACTTTGACTTAGGAGAAATACTCACTATCATGCCCACTTTAACAAATATATAATACCTATTAAGTCACATTTTAATAATTTATTATAAAGTATAACAAATACTTTATAATTAAGCCAAATAATTAAATATTTAAATATTTCAATAAAGTGACTTTATTATAAAGTCAAAATATTAAATATTTAATAATCCATTAAATACTCCTTGTTTCTCCGCTCAAAACAAACTTCAATCACGTGAACTGGCTCCATTCTCGAAATGAATGGTCAACTAGGGTGCCCTCGCCTCGAAATAGCAGTTTCCATTCGACCTAACTTTCTAAAAATAGAAAGTTTCCAAAATGCTCATCGAAGATTCCTCATGGGCCCAACTCCCATTACAACCAAGAAATCGGAGCTACCAAACACCGAGTAACTGCCTCAGATGATCCTCTGCACACCCTGTCAGCCTACGAGGATCGAAATTATAGGCTAACTCCTTGACAAACAGTGTCAGCTAAAACGGGGACATGACAGTCCGCCCTCCCTGAAATTGCTTGTCCTCAAGCAATCTCTGCAAATACGGCTGCATTGCACCACCTGGATCCCATGGATAGTACCGGACAATGTTCCTGCTGGCCACAACTGGCTCCTGTAACTCCCACAACTGATTAGCAAGAATAGTATACCATTCCCTATTGACCTCAGTGCGGTCCGGCATAGGACCAAAAAGCTCAGAAGGAGGCAAGTCAAACGACAAGCAACACTTACCCCCTAAAACTGCACGAGATAAACTATCATCCAACATATCAAGCACGTGCATGCTAGAACTGTGCACCTGAAACAAATTGTGTACCTGCGGATCAATCACGAAGCCATATGCACTCTGCACCATATACACACTGTGATACTCCTCCGTGAGCTGAGTCTGAAATCCTAGTGCACTAGTAGGATCCCAAACGCTATCATCACTCTGCTCAAGACCAGGGTCAGGTGAGTTACCCATATCAAACTCAAAGAGCGGATTGTCGTATGAAGATATAACATCTGTCTCAAACAATGGATTGGTCACAAACGGAACCAAACCACTAGGCTGATCCCAAACGACTGCCTCAGAACCCCCGGGGTACTGAGCATAACCATGCCTGATCTGCACAAAATCCTCCTCTACCTTCTCGCTCTTCCCACTAACGAGAGAGATAGAATGAAGGCTGCCATCTGTAATACCCCTCAACACATATTTCTTGCCCTGTACCTCAAATCTCATCTCCATTTTAGGCAAGTTGAGGGTGAACACACTGATGTCCTGCAGCCATCTCATACCCAACACTAAATCCATCCCACCCAGGTTGACTACATAAAAGTCTGCCTGCAACTCATAATCATTCAACATGAGAGTGAGATTACAAATCCGTCGAGTGCAAGTGAGTGTATATCCATCTGCCACCCGAACTCTGAATCCAACGAAATCCTCTGTCTGGAGTCTACATCTGCTGACGAAGCTCTCATCAATGAAATTGTGTGTGGCTCCAGTGTCGAGCATAGCAATACATCGCTGTTCTTCCACTAATCCCCTAAACCTGAATGAGTCATCCCGCACACTAGCAGATAACACCAACGGGGATAAGTTGGCATCGGGCCCAAACTCCATAGAGGCATTCCCGGCCTCTGCATGTTCTGAAACAACCTGCTGGTCTGAATCATCAGACTCGTCATCGTCATAGTAAACCCACATGGCGCGGTTGGCTCTGCCCTTCGGTCTCAAAGGACAATCGTGCTCCTTGCTGTAGGGTGCTTTGCACCAATAACAAAGTTGTTTCTTCCTGCATTCCTCCCGAGTTGCATCATCAATTCTTGCAACTGGTTTCCTTTTTGGTTCTGCAACTGGTGTATGACTCTCCTCGACAGGCAAGTTATTTGTTTTAGGCGGAAATTGTTTCTTCGGAGCAACAAGCTCCATACTCCTTGCCTTCCGCATCGCCTCCTGAAGTGTAGGAGGGTCAAAAGCCTTAACCCAACCTCTCATGGGTTCTCATAACTTCAACGCATTAGTATGATAAGCTCGGCCCAAATCCCTCACATACCAAGGATCGCCACTCTCAAACTTCGCTATCATGTATCTGCATTTCACTGGCTCTGGTTCGAAGCCGAAGCCAACTCTCTGAAATACAATTCCGCATCCTTCTTATCGAATCTCTCTATCAGTCTGCTGGTAAACTCCTGATAGGTATTGACTGCATGATGGCCTAACGTATACATGCCGTGGTGCCACCAATCATGTGCTACTCCGTCCAGATGTAAAGTAGCAAATTTAATTGCCTCATCCTCCTGCATAGGCCTAAGTGACAAGTAATTGTCCAATTTCTAGACCCAAGACCTCGCTGATGTCTTTTCTGACTCGTCAAAATATGGCAGTGTAATCTTGCTCACAGCATATTGCAAATCCTTGTTCACCTGTGGCTGCGGCTGTTGATGCTGAGGGGGTCTACGGTCGAATCTACCTCCTCCTCTGGGTTTATAGACATCTATAAACTCGTGAAATGTAAGTGCCTGTCGGATCTCAGGCGCTAGTGACATGTACTCACCATGGAATTCACAAGTTCCGCCAATCGGCGATGCCATTCTCAGGGTCGGAACTCCCCGCGATGCACTCCGGACAAGCTCACCGAGCCCTGTGGGTGGAGTCTCCTAGGTAAGAAAGTAGGTCGGCTCGCCTACGCCCCGGAGCAGATCGCTGACAGCTGTCTAGGTACTCCATGCCAATGGCCGATCCACCGTGCAAACCCGGCCACCAATCAATGTAGTGTGTTGTGGGCGCACATTGTCTAATGGTACCCATCACCGAGACATCATATCCATCATATTATCGTACTGCCTAAATTTCATCTGCGATATCACCGAGATGTGCTTCCCCGGATCCCCGCGGAAGTCTCTAAGGAAGTCTCACGTTTCATTGGGGGTTGCAACACTGCCACCTGCTCATCGTAACTGGACCGCGGAATACTGGGCACCCTCGACACTGCCCGGACTCTTCGATAGGGTGGACTCGTCCATCCTCGCTCTTTGCCTCTGCCCTACTTAATATACCGGTAGGATCTTGGCTCATGAAAAAGCAACCAAAAAGCACACTGAATACTGAAAAAGCAACTGAAAAAGCACAGGATGGCAGGATAACTGTGCTCTGATACCACTGTCGAAACCCTAGTGGTTCTCAAATTGAAACCCTAATTGTTTTTGTAATGTTTTTGCAAATTTTCGGTTTTTTGTGTTTTTAAGGTTTTTTCAGGCAAAATGGAATATTGCGATTTTTCTAGAAATGCTAAATAAATTCATAAAAAATTCAAATAAGCCTAGAAATATGTGGGAAATGCTCAGAATGCAAGGCGTTTCATTTATTTCAATTCTCCTGAGCTTTGCAATACATAAAATCTGAACAAGAACTAAATACAATAAATTTTATTGAAAACCTAGATGGCGGCTGCTGTAGCTGATAATGGTACGGCCAGAAATTAATAAAGGATCTTCCAGCTCGAATCTCAATGCAAAGATTCCAGTAAACCAAGCGCCCCAATGTAGAATCACCAGAAACAGATGATGAAGGCGTTTCCTCAGAAGATAGGTAAGTACGACCTGAAAAGTACAAAAGTACAGCCTGCTGCAGCAATAAGGAAAAAGGTACGGCCTCCTTGGGATTTGTGCCAGAACACTGATAACTGATCTCTGCTCAAGTCGTCTCTATCCGCTGATGATTATCTCTGAAAACCTCTGCCTCGATGGATGAATAAGCACAATCTGTGATCTCTGTGTGAAATCACCAAGTGCAAGCTTCAGCTGGTATTTCACAGCCTCAGTCTGCCTAATCTCTGAATAGTTTTCGTTCTCCAGAAATGATCGTTTGCCAGAAACCCTAGGGTTTGCAAACTCCAAAGCTCAGATGCAAGAAGACAAAATTGAATAATAAACAGGATAGTTCGATATTGCCTTGAGAAGGTATATATTGCCTTGAAGAAAATTCGACCCAATCTCCATTTTAATAAATCATTTAAATTAATGATTTAATTTGCACTTTTGACTTAGGAGAAATAATTAATTATTGGCGTCCACTTTTAATGAATATAAAATACTCATTAAGTCACATTTTAATAATTTATTATAAAGTATAACAAATACTTTATAATTAAGCCAAATAATTAAATATTTCAATATTTCAATAAAGTGACTTTATTATAAAGTCAAAATATTAAATATTTAATAATCCATTAAATACTCCTTATTTCTCCGTCTAAACAACCAACCGCCGAATCGGGTCGATTCGAGTCGAATGGTCGGAATCCGTGTGCCCGCTCGAATAGCAGCCTTCTTCGTCGGACCTAACTTTCTAAAATAGAAAGTTTCTTTGAAAATGCTCATCAAGATCACTAAGGTTCAACTCGACATTAACCGCAGAACCTGAGCTACCAAACACCGAATCGCCCGGCGATCCTCGCGACACCCTCGCCGCCTATTTAGGATCGAAATTATAGGCTAACTCCCTTTGACAAACAAAGCAAACGGACAAGACATTGGGGCCAAACATAATGCTTGTAGCATAGCAATTATAAATGAATATATGCTTTTGTAAAATCAATTTTGATGAAAATGGATTAATGTTAAGATTGTCTAGCCTATTCCATTCCTTCCCACACAAGAATGATATTGTCAACAATATCCATAGAATGCAATCATATGATTTTACAAAACCAATTTTAATGAAAATGAATTATTGTTGAGATTGCCTAGCCCATTCCATCCCTTCCCACACAATAGTGATATTGTCAAGAATACACCTACACTTTATAAATTCAGTTTGCTCAATATTTAGAGGAAGCAAATGGTGTAGCTTGAAACCAAGGGATTTCACAATAATTTTGTAGAAGATATTGAGCAAAGTGGCCGGTCTCAATTGTAGATATCCTTTGAATCTCTAGATTTAGGTATGAATTTGATATTACCTTCATTTAATAATATCACCTGAAGAGTTTGAATGATATGCTTCCAAGTAGACTTTAAAAGTATTATTACCAACCATATTCCATAAGGCTTTGTAGAATTCACAAGGAAATATATCACATCCTAGTGCTTTGTCATTGGTCATGGGGAGCACCAATTCATGAAGATCATTCTAGGTGAGAATTTAGTCATGTAGAGCACATTAGGAAGTGAAAGGTCAACATGGAATCACATTAATGCACTACTAGAAAGTATTATATCACTCAAGAAAGGATATTTAGGCTTTGAAAACCTATTAATAATGACAAAAAAAAGCTTTAAGGATGGTAGAAAACTCAGTTAAAAGATGCTAGTCTTGTTTGATGTGCTTAATAAACTAAAAAGCATAATGAACTCTCAAGGATCAAAATAATTCTTGAGAAACTCTATCCCCAATTTTAAGCTAGTGAAACAAGGTTTGATTTGAGCTTGCCTTGTAGAATGATTATCAACAATTTGCTTATGTTGGTGAAGTTTGGCCACTTTTAGTTATAGAGAAGATGCAAATAGTTTCTCTTCTAGTTTAGCAATTGCATGACAAAGCTCCAAGGTAGTTTTTTTGTATGAGAAATAGTGAAAAGTGTTAATAAATGCATAAAAAGTGAATTTACTCTTGATAGCATTATTCCACCATTCAATTTGTACCATCATAAATTGTCACCCTTGACAATTTCACACTAGGTTTTGCTCCCCATAAATTATTGATCCTAATTGGGTCCCTAATTTCCTAAATTATGCATTTTATATCCCATTTGTACCACTTTCCGAGAAATTGCAAGCATTGAACAAATGCATCCAATTAATATTTTCCCCCTGACACATAACGTCCTAGAAAATAAGGTCAAGACCCATTCACCCTATGGCGTATGGGTCGCCCTATTTTGTCAGGGATCAATTTTGGATATGTTGGTATCAATGTTTTAACATTCAAAATTCAAGTTGCAAATGTCAGCTATCAGGATTTAATTCTCATGAAATTAGAGAAACGCCTATAAATACCTAGTTCTTGCATCAATTGAAATCTAATAGACACTAAGGAGAATTTATGAACAATTATTATTATCAAGAGCACTATCAAGCAAGTCAAGAGCAGTGTTTTGGAGCTTTATTGCAGCAATTCAAGATCCTAACATCATGTCAAATCTTATGTGAGTTTATGTATGTTCATGCTATCATTGTTTTGTGAAGGCTAACACTTTTGTAGGTCTCAAAAGCATTCAAGCAATCAAGCAAGCAAGATCCAAGACCTGGAGGTGATGTGTATGACTTCAATCCTTCAAGGAAGCCATTGAAGGGTGGTGAGTTGCAACACTTTGTGATTTCATCATTCCTTCCTATCCATTATCATTTTATCATTTACATTTCCATTGTGGAAGTAGAAACACTAACACAGGGTTTGACTAAGGTAAGCCCCTAAATGACACAACATTTCTTCTCTTTGTGAATGTGTAGATTTTAGGTTTGAATAAGATTGAAGGAATCTTGAAGACAAAGTGTTCATTGTTGCAATTGATGCCCTACATCTTGTCTACTCATGAAAACTCACAAAATTATCTGACACTGTTCTGACAACTTTGCAACTAGGAATCAAAAGCTCAGATATGTCATCAAAGGTTCTCAAAAGAAGAGCAAAAGTAACATACAAGGACCCATACGCCCTAGGGCGACTTTGTCCCTCTATAGTGATCAAAACCAAATTTTCTAGGTAGGTACATAGTTTTCTTCACTTCCTAGATCTACCTGCAAATTGTTGTTTCAATCTGTTAATCATTGAGATATTGCAATTTTTATATTAAGGCACATTGTTGAATTAGGTCAATCATAGAAAATCAATTCTAATCCATTCCAAGACCCTAAAAGATGTAGATCTAGGTCTGATTGGCTCACCTTCATGGTTGAAATTCAATCTAAACACCTTGTTGATTTGCATCCTAATGCACATTTGAAAAAGGAGCAAAAACAACCCTAGGTTTAGATGTTAAACTTAGGGCTCTCTTTTTCTTATATTACACAATCCAACCAATTTGATGCCATAGACATGGCCCAAAATCTAGACACATTGAATATGGGCAAGAGTTGACTAGTGATTCAATAAGGACAAGTTAAGGAATAATTCAGTTTTCTTCACCTTGGGCTTGGAAAATTACAATTTAATACAAAATTTTATTTGGAAGTGATTGTAAAGGAGAATTTCTTACAAAGGATTAAATGACAAGGAAAAATGGTTAGCTGAAGAAAAGAAAGATTTAGCTAACATGGCTCTATTAAGCTATTTGCTAATAGCCAAACATATAATAATGTTAGTAAGACAATATATAATATAAACCAAACACCACACAAGAGATATTTGTAAACCAATATTTCCTAATATTTGATATATGCAAAAATAGAATAAACCCTTTCAAGGTATGGTAACCGATAGGAGGTTGGATGAAACAATCATTGTTTCATGTTCGGGTCTTGTTTGGAAGACCTCTAGGGTGTTTCACTCCACCACTTGAAACCTATAGGACCTCTTCCTTTTTAGGGTCCCCTGATCTCTCCTTTCCAACCTAACTATCAACTTGAATCCTCCTACCAAGTCAAAACTTGGTTCACTCTTGAAACACTTGCTTTAGCCCTTAATCCACTCTAAAGGCTACAAAACCTCCAAATTTTGAATTTAGCTTTGCAGGGGTGTGGAGGTGCTTCTCACATCATCAATCCATCTTATTAAATGTATTAGGGGTCCACCTAGCTCCATTTTCAAGTCGCTTTCACCAAACCCTCTTTTAGACCTAAAAAGGCTACTAGCCCTAGGAGCCCCAATTAGGCCTCCTTCTCCGAGAAAATAGGTTTGTTCTCAAATCTTTCTAAAGAACATCCCAATCTTTTCTTGGGATTCCTGGTTCATTTCCCACCTCTCAAATATTTTTGAGGTCTTAGGTCTCAACTGTCCGTACAACACCTTAACTTGAAAATGGGCAAAATTAGGTCTTTTTTTTTAGCCCTTTCTTGGCTTCTTACAAATTGTTAAATTCTTCTCACATCAGTTGATTTGATGGAGCTTACTTCTCCATGCTATATCTAGGTAAGACACTTACCTGCCCTCTCCACACTGTGACTTGTCAGGAAATGGACACCCCTGCAAATCAAGTGCTCTGCACTTTCTGTCTTCCCTAGCCAGACTCTTCCTAGCTCGCCTAGGGAAAGACTTTCACAATAGCTCCTATCTTTTCACAAGCCCTAAAACCTACCATATGTACATACATGGAGTCTAGTCACTGTTCCCGAAGGGCTGTACAATTTGTACGGTGGGAAAGTGGGCTAGCACTCCATTCTTTACAGATTGTCTGGTTTAGACCAACAACAGTATGGAAACCAAATTATATACAAACTAAGCTTAAAACTGCACAAAAGAGCTATCTAATGCTACACAAAGCTTGAAGAAACACTACTCTACATCCTACATAGATTTTAGTGCTATGATCAATCCATCAAAGCAATTCTACAATGCAAAAGTCAGGAAATTCTCACAAAACATAGTTGTTTTCTTCTTGAATTCAAAACTTCAACAATTTCAAATGCTTCCAACCCTGCTCCAATGCCGAGGCCTTGCATAAATAGGGTCACCTAAATCAGTTATCACTCTCATGGGCTCTCTTGGCCGCTTGTAGCTCCAACTAAGCATTATTTGCAAAAAATTAAAAACAACTCCTAAAATCCTAAAAGGTCAAAACCTAACTTGTGTAAAAGCCTTAGGCCTATCCATTGGTCAACATGACCTTCATCAGATGATCAACATCCAATCCAAAATTCCATTAAGGCTTACATCCAAATAAACTAAAATTGCTTGCTTAGTTGTCTTAGACAAGACTGTCCTTGACAGACCTTCTACACAACCTATGTTGATCTATGGGTGCTCCTGCACCAATAAAATTGTATAATATTCCTTGTAGAAGAAGCCACTTTGTGCTATATCTCTAAGAGGTCTAAAACATAATATCATACTCAACACAAATCCTTACAATGATATTCACTTCCTATATATAGCACCACCTAATAACATAATGGAGGGGTACCATAATCCAAAGGCAAACTCATCACCTAATATATATACACAAGTTATCCACATGACCTAATATAACTACTAAAGGAATGTGTGCCACATGTTAGCATCTTCATCCACCTAAATACATTATGATATCATGTCTCTTATTACATAACACTATATTTGAGAACCCTTAAAAATTTGGATTGGTGATTATACCATATTTACCAAGAAGATTGATTATGATGGTGGCAAATATTGGGATAAAAAAACCTATTTTATTATGCATGTAATACCCTCCCTTGTCATTTATCATTAAGAGATTACTGCATCTATTTCACACCACTTCCACCATATTAAAGTCTCCACAAACAACCCAAGTTTTTATAGGAACATATTCAACAATCCAACACCAAAGTTAGATCCTTCACTAACATCATTGTAAGCATAAATATTAATAACACCAAAGGAGTGATTATTAACCTTAAAGAGAGCCCATAACATCTTGTTGATGGGGTCACATCTTTGGACCACTAAGGTTGTCCACAATTTAAAGGAGATAAAAGTAGTGGCCCCACCACATCATGCATCATGGTCCTTCCACAAATAGTGGCTAGATGTCCATATGCCATAACACATTGCAAAAAGTCAAAAGCCTAAAATTTTGCAAATCCTTTTTGAGTATCTCACACAATATACTTTCTTGTGAGGTTTTACAAACCTCAAACATTGCATTCAAGAAAGAAAAACATGGAATATGGGAATCCAAAGGCCTATCATCATTATCAAACTCTTGAAGAGCTTTATAGCTATTTTGAAAAAAACTCACTTTCCATCATGGGCTAATAAATTCCCAATTGGAAAGTTAGTATGAAATTCCTCTATTTGTCCAAAATGTACTCCCCTCTCCAAATCTCGAGTTGAGCTATGAGAATGCCTTGAAGTTGCTTAAGGAGAGGAAGAATGAGAAGCACCTAATATCTCTATTTGAGAAGACAAAACATTGTTAAAAAGTAATGTTTTAGTAAATTAAGTTTTGTTCACCTCTTTGGAGGACTCCTAGGTTGTTGGGAGACAACAATCTCCTTCATCTTATCATGAGGCTTTGAAATCAAAGGAATAATATTCTGTTGTAACGTCCCATCATTAGGAGATGGAATTTTCATCCCATTGGTCTAGTTATACTTGTAGTTTCCAATTGTTGTCCAATCTTCCTCATTTTTAGGAGGGAGTATGCCACTAGTAAGTTTGGGTGTAGGATTGGCTCTTGGCATTACTAGGGGACAATCTCTAATTTTGTGTTTAGAGGGTCAACACCTATAGCAAGTGTTTGATATATTAATATAGATGAATCTCTAGGTATAACACAATTGATCAATCTAAATGTCAATAAAATCCTAAAAGTCTATGAAAAGATTGACCTCAACATAAAAATGTTTTTGAAGATGAGCTAAAAAAACTACTTCATTTCAATACAAACATCATTGCCTAAAGAGAAAAAATTATAGTTTTAAAAATGCCAACAGGGCAAGGGTAAACTAGTAACTTTATCCAAACTAGGACCCAAAGAGCTCATTCTTAAAAGACAATGAAGTTTTGGGTCTAGCCCAAGTGAAAACCAACAAAGAGTATGAGCATACCTTGAATCATCCTCAAGAATAACATCCATATAGTTTTCTTTCACAATGTAGAAAAGGAAAAATACTTTTGCAAGGTTTTGGATAACAATGAGGGACCTAGGAAGTGTTGACCCACAATGAAGCATGCTTTTAGAGGGATAAATCCAACAAAATAGCTAATCAAAGTAATTTTTTCAAGCCATTTTTAAGCATTATCAAATTTAGATATAGGCTTCGAAAAATTTAACTCAAGAAACATCTTCCATACAAATTTTTGTGGTCTCTTTGCTGGAGGGTCCATTCTCTTGCTTGTCCAAACAATAAGGATGGAAATCTTTTAAGAGAAAAAAAAATTGAACGCAAGAAAATTTTAAAAAATGATAATAAATGTAGAGAAAATATAAGAAAACCAAACACATGCAAGCCAAGCCAAACTCAAAACCCTACTAGAATCTTCACACCAAGTTTATTAATGACAGGACAAAGTAGATTCCCTCAAGACCAACTGTCCCTATCACACGTTGTACTCCAAAAACCTACTAAGTAGTTTTTCCCTTGTGGGCTTTCAAGCATCAATCTATTTTGTGAAGAACATATGGATGTGAAAAAATAGGTTTGTCTTCTTATTATGTTGTGCCTACACACTTGACTCCTAACCTTTTTTAATAGTTGGAGCAAATGCACAACGATTATGCATTGTTTGAGGAAGAGTATTTATGCCATTAAAAACCTGAACAAAGTTTCATACAAACTATAATGTTAATATACAACACCCAATCATATAATGTTTGTGTAAGGTTTTGAGATATATTATGCCCATGGTATGCATTTTCCAATTATTTCTCTTGCTTTTCTTCCAAGAGAAACCAAACACACATTTGTATAAAAATCGTTTTAAAAGTTGAAGCATTGCTCCACATTTTGGGCTTAATAGTTGAAGCTATAGGTATAGGCAAGCTTATTTCATTGTTATTTGTATAAATCTTTAAATTTTCCTTCCAATTCTTTAGGTTTTTTATGTATATTCGATTTATCTTATTTTAGAGTGCAAAGCTTATTATGATATTTGGGTCAAGTATGTAGACATTTTATTGGGTACTTCATTATAAGATTTGTTCAAAAATGATAAAATTGGGAAAACACAGCTCGTCATCAACCTTCTTAACAGTCGTTTCACAAATCTGAAAACTAGAATGATGGACCTACAATTCTATAGACTATTTTTGACTTTGTGAATGATAAAATTATTCTATTCTATTCCAAACCAGAAAAAAGCTACCTAATCATAAAATGCTTCCAAACTGATTAGTCATAATAAAATTTTATGTACCATTACCACCCAACTCAAATGACATGACTGATATCAAACACAAATCTATATCTCACGCCTGATCATCCTCTCCATCGAATTTCTTTAAAAGATGCACATCATTGAATATTTTCATAAACAATTTTCTACAAAGGGGCCCCAACTGTACCAAAATCTAAGTGACAGGCTGTTCAACCAGTTACATTAGAGATTTGTGTTGGTGGGCCTGAAACTGAAATGATACCTTACAATACCGGATGACTTCTGAACTGCAACAATGTGGATCAGTAGTGCTGTTTCAAGGTTTTCATTGATAATGACAAGCCACCTTTGTGAGTTTAGAGGTCACTTAACTTACCTTGATCTAATGGTTTCCAATTAGATAGGTAGATAGGTAGATTATTTTAGTGTAAAGATGACACCCACTTCCAGCAATTGACGACCTAGCATGGTATCTACTGTTGCTGACATGACCTCTTAATGGACCCACCTGGGTATCTAGTACCCACTTTTGTTGTATTTGAGGGCGATGTTTATGTAACCAGCAGGATGAACGTTTGATTGTATTTATCAATTAATTGAAAATGAATAATGCGTTAATTTTTTATTTTCAATTAATTAATAAATACAGTCAAACGTGCATCCTGCTGACTGCATAGATAGTACCGTGTTTGAGGACCCACTGACAGCAATTGAGGACCCAACATGTTATCATTGGACATTTGTTTCATTGATTTTACAACAGATGGAAAGGAGAATATTTATGTGAAATCAAATTCCTATCATAGAATAAAGCATGAAAATCATAAATAACAACTCATTTCAAAAGAAAAGCAATTAAAAGTTATGTCTCTGCAAGTTCATTTTGAAGATTTGTATTATATAATTAATTATTTCTTGATAGACAAAGATTTTGATAGAGTTGATCGAGGTGAAGACAATTGTCATTCACTTTAAAAGAAATTATTAATGTTTGAGATCATCTCCTCCTATGAGGAGACTGCTTTTTTCTTGAAAGGACAGATTGTCAAAAGACAGACCTTGGGCGTGCTATTTTTTATTTTTTAAATGGAATGCAAAGGTGTCCTTGAGTATCTTATGGCTTTTGTTCCCCATGTTGAATTTAGACTTTGTTTCATTCTTAAAAAAGCAATGTCATGTTTCAGTTCGTCTTGATAACACCAAGTTATAGATATTATTTTATTTTTATTTCTAGTTTTTTTCATGATTACAATCTATAAAAGTAGTATAACTATTTATCATTTTAAAATAGGGATTAGGTGTAAAATTACTATTGATTGTGAGATCTTTGGAAAGTGTGATATTGACACTTTATTTTTTTAGTTTTCCTCATGATTATACATCATGAAAGATCTAAAATTCATAGGCATATAATGATATCATTAGACTTCTTATAGTCTATAATACGACAATGTCACACCTATTATGGTTTTTACAAAGAGATATTATTTTATGTGTTGCAAAAGAGACACTATATCAAGCACATTGTGTTTTACATATTAAAGTGTTAAGATGAAAATATTATGTTTTGTGTGTTATAGTTTGTCCAATAACATGACAAGTTGAGGTGTTATAGAAGAGATACCATAAAAACCAAAATATAATGTTTTAAAAAATGTGAGGCAAAATGTTAAACATTGTGACACACCACAAATTTATAGTTTTTGGTCTCACAACAATAAACCATATTAAATGTTATCTTATTTTCTAAAACAATAACACTTTATATGAACCATAACTTTGGACTTGAATAAGTGTTTGATATTTTTTTTAAGAGAATTGTAATAGTATTGTCATATTTCCTATTGAAATTAATCTCATAATCCCACAACACCAATACTTTGCATGTGTAGGATAATGAACATTGTTTATGTGATTAGTTATTAGTTATTTGGTAGCTGTAGATTTTAGTTTTCTATTCAATCACATTTTTTGGTGTATTAATGTACAACATTTTATTCACAATTTGATCAATGGATAATTTTGGTTCATCATTATTCTCTTCTATAATTTAAATTCCTTCATTTGGTATTAGAGCCCAAGTCAGCAGAGCTAGGCCAACTTGGAATCCTTGAGCACCTATAATGTGGCTCAAGGGGGGGTGTTGGAAATAAGCCACACCTAGACCGAGGGTTGGTAGCTCAATGGTAGAGCACCCTAGCAACAAATGTGAGTTTCTATGTTCAAACTCCTAGTTGGTATATGAAAAGTTTAACATGGTATCAAAAATGATATAATAATGACCATTTTATTTTCCAATGTTCATTATGGGGGAGAATGTAGGATAACAAACATTGTTTATGAGATTCATTATTAGTTATTTTATAGTTGTAGATTTTATTTTTTATTTAGTTACATTTTTTAGTTTATATATGTACGACATTTTATTCACAAAGATCTAGATGGAGAATTTTGGATCATCATTGTTCTCTTCTATTTTAAAAATTCCTTAAGCATAGATTGTAGTTTTGAAATATAGAATTAGATTAACGTATTTGCTTTAAATTTGATATTACACTTAAAGGAAATATATTGGCATCATCAAAATTTTCATGTTAATGATTATGGTATAGTTGAACATTTTAAGGTATTGTAAAATAAACAATATATTGCACATAATGGTTTAAATATTAAGGTCCCATGATGGAGACAACATGTTATTTGTGTTTAAATTAATTAACAAAACACCAAAGTTAAGGTGTAATGGAAGAGATGCTATTAAAAACCCAAATAATCTTTGGTGATTTATTTTTGTATGGTGGATTGGTTACAATGATTCTTCTTTGGGTAGTGGTAGTTGTTGTATGTTTGATGATCATGTGTAGATTGTTTATCTATATGAATAAAATAGAATAAAATAATTTTAACATCCACAAGGCCAAAGATAGCATATGGGATGGAAAACCTTACCATTCTAGCTTTTAGACTTGCTAAACGAAGTTATTAAGAATCTTGATGATGAGCTCCCCTATTTTTCCAATCTTATCATTTTTAAATAAATTTTCTAGCGAAGTAACTACTAAAGTGTTTGTATTCTTGGCCTGAATATCATAGTAAGCTTTACACTCTAAAACAAAATACTTAAATCATATTCAACCACCCTTTTTGTGTAAACTATATAAAATTTGTCCCTCATTCCTCTTTAGGCGACTTCCATCTACCTATTTCACATCAAAGACAGTGTGATCTAGTCATAAATTGAGCTATGAGAAATTTCACTCGCCAAATCAAATTTTCCCCTACATATGCCTTTTGTTGATGATCATAAGTGGGGTTAAATTCATCAATGTAATATTTCTCTCTCCTTTATTTCTTTGTTTATATTTGGGAACATACTTAATTTAATGCCCCATTTGCTTATCCACTCGATTTTTTGTTTCATCCACGACTGATTTTTCTTTGTCAAGACTTCTTTGTTGACACTATTAGGCCATCTATTTGTCTCCATTTGTTCAAAATTTTAAAGATATCTTATGAGGCACTCTATAACAATGGCCTTAAGAGGGACTTGTTTTAGCAAGAAGAATCTTGCAAGGAACTAAATGTTGAAGTGAGCAACCAAGATCTTCAATATGCAACACCAAATAACCTCCACAAGAGATAGAGAAAATCAACAACGGAAGATGCTATTCCACCAAACAAGAATTGTATATGATACAATATGCAATACAAGATGCTATGTTGTGCAATACAATACAAAATAAGCTAGAGATGCCTTGCTTATAAAGGTAAGGATGAGAGATAGGATTAGACAAGATCATGACAAGTGTCTTAATCCTATCACATGAGACAACTAACTCATAACTACCTAGGATAATGTAAAGTCTAGATAAGACAACCATGACTTCTAGAAGAAAGCTTATATCTTTAGTAAACTTAACATGTGAACTAAGTCCCCCAAGTCCCTAGTAAAGAATTAACTAGGTACAAGACTTACTCACACCAACACTAAAATTTTGAGTTTGACTTTACTTGTGATAATATGTTTTTGAATCCTCTCTATTTGCCTTTATCTTATCATTGAAGTGTTACTAGCCCATGATTCACATTCATGAAGAATTGCTAGAATAACTAAACGCCCAAAAAGAAATTTATAGTTTTTTAGTCCCATTAACTCTACCTCCTTGCTTATATTTTATAATGCATATAGTGCTCTCCACCCTCCCAAAGTTCCTTTTCTTCTACAAGTATCTGAGTTCAGCTTGTTGTTGAAGTCAATGTCAAAATATTTGTATTCTCTTAGGATATTCTCTTCAAAATAAAAGTTGAGTTGCTTTTTCTTCTTTTAATTGGAGATGATCATGATATTCATCTTTTTGGTGTTGACTTGCACACCTAGCTTCTTGCAAAATTGATCCATTTGCATACAAATGTTCTTGTAACCCTTGCACATATCTAGTGATCAAGATGAGATGATTGACATATAAAAGAAGCCTAACACCATACTTTCCCAAAATAACTTTGTCTTCTCTTTGCATATTTAGTCATTCTTCTAGTTAGTCAATATAAAGATTAAAACTTGCATAGGGGAAAGAGGACACCCTCGTTTGACACTCGTATCACTTGTAAAACTTTCAGAAAGGATTACTTGATTTCTATTTTTTATTTGGATTTCTTCGTAAATACGATTAACAACCCTTCTATATTGCTTTGAAATACAAAGATCCTTCATTCTACACCATAATTTTCTTTTAGGAACCATATCAAAAGCTTTGTTGAAGTCAACAAAACAACAATAGGCGTCCCCTTTACCATTTGAATTTTTTTCAATGATTTACGTTGAAGTGATGCCATGGTCTACAGTTGAGTCCTTTGGTTTCAAAATTTCTTACCCTTTTGTTCTTACATTTTTCTTCTACCCACTTGCAGATCTTGTGCTTGACCATACTTCCACACAATTTTGAAAATTCAAAAGGATTGATCACGGTGGTCTAGTAATTAGAAGGATTGGTTACATCAATTTTTAAAGAGATGTATCACAAGATTAGTTGTCCAATCTCTTGAAAACCCAAGGTTGATGATGATGTTGAAAATATTCCTAATATGAGGAGCGAGAATGTTCTTTCCCCATTTTAAGTTCCCCACATATAACTCACCCATGTCTCAAGTTTTCCATAGGTTCATCTTCTTAATACCTTTAACCTCTTGCAAAGTAAATAGTCGTGTTGTCATGTTGACCATGGGACGTGCCTCTGTTTGTGGTTTGTGCTCATACAACAACCTTGCATAATTAAGTAATTGAACGACTGATATTTTCCATATTTTGTTGAAACTCTATCCATTTTATTTTTATTTTTTGGGATTATTCCTCTAAATAGATTAGTTCCTCATAATCATGTACTCATTTTTATTTTATTTCACAATGTGATGGTTCAAATTTCCTTACTGCACTACACTCCTCTCCAAACCAAACATTATTGCGACATAAACATAAACCAGAGGACAATACAATTTACAAGTATACAAGAGGACAATACCCATCTCCTCTTTACACCCGGGAGGACTTCACGTAGTACATAAGTATTGTAAATGTTAAGAGAGAGAAAGGAGAAAGAATTGAGAAGGCACGGGAAGGCACGGGAATAAGACAGGTGAAGAAATAAATACAAGGCAGGTAAGTAGGCTGTTTTTTCTGGGTGATGTAGGTACTACATTTTGAATAGAAGAATTGTTTTTAAGTATTTTTTGTGTTGAATTTGTTGTTTATATGTAGTCGTACAATCTTAAATCAAATAAGAATATTTGTGTATTTTCCAATCTCTCTGATCATTGAAGTGTACACATTCTCATCTCATTTGTAGATTTTATAATATATTGTCCAGTTGCCTTCCTCCACCGTATGGAGAGAGAACATGTCCAATAATATGGTGTACCCGCTCAGTTGACAATCCAACCAAGAATTGATTAGTTTAGACTGAAAAATTCAAGCCTACTTCGTAGTAGTAGGTGAAACATTAAAGTCAAAAAAGAAAAAGATGATAAGCCTTTCTTGTTCTTGAAAGGCTAATAAAATATGTCTTATATTAAGTTTTTAGTTGCCAACAAAATTAGGGGATTCTTTGTTGCCAAAGTTTACTTATAAGATAAAGTAGTAGATTTTATAGGTTTAATATGTATTTTAATTTTTTCTCTCAAGGTTGTTTAATCTAAAATCTATTAAAGTATAATAAATATTAATATAATTTTCATTCTAATTATATTGGGGGAGATTTAAATTCCACTATTTTTAATGAAGAGGTATCAGGGGATTTTGTTAGAATTGATTTATTGGCTAGTTTTTTTCCAACATAAATTGGAGGTCTCCAAGTTGATTGATCCAATTCTTATTGAGATTGTTCATACTTGGAGGAATATGCACATTGGTGCGGAATAGGTGGCAAAAAGACTTGATAGATTTTTGGTTCATGATTCTCATTTTCATAAATCTAATAAGATTTGTTCTTGGGTGGCCTCAGGGGGTGATTCTATCATCTCCCCATATGACTATAGTTTGCAAAATTTGATCGAAAACTTGCTTCCCCTTTCAAATTTAACCCCTCAAGACTTTTGAATGTTGACTTCATACACCTAGTAAAAGATGAATGGGCTCTTTTTGATGAATCTTCAAGTGTATCATCTAATCTACAACTTGCAAAAAAACCTTGTAAAGGTCAAGGTTACTACTATCACTTGGGCACATAAAATACGTGTGGAACAAGAAATGACATTAACATTGGTGGAACAACAATTGATGTTTTTGATGCTTCTGATTTTCAAAATGCTTTTGATGAGGCTACTAGATTAAAGTTGTTGGAGTTGGAACAAAAAAGACAAAACTATTAGTTAATCAAGAGGTTCAATGGAGACTAAAAAAGTCGGGCACTTTGGCTAAAAAATGGTGATGAAAGCACTAAGTACTTTCATAATTATGCCAACTATCTTAAAAAGAAAAACATTATTTGGGAAATGACAAAGGAGGATGGTTCAAAGGCAAACACTTTGAAAGAGACTGTTGATTTGGGCTTTACATATTTTTAACTAGTTGTACAAGGAACATAATAGGGCCAATATTATAGACACTGTTAATAAATTTGTACATTTTCCAAGTTTTGTTGATGAGGTACCTAATGAGAGACTTATGGAAGAAATTGGGGAAGCTTGAAAAGTTGAAAGAGACAAGATCCACAAGCAACTGGCAGTATGAATGGGGATTTGAGGAGCCCTCTTGACAAAGAATTGGATTGGTAGAAGGAGACTGCAAGGGTGGAGGATGGTTGGAAAACTGTCAAGGGGAAGAAAGCAAAGAAACTAATGAAGAAATCAATCGTGATGGTCCTTCAATCTCAGACCAAGCTGGGAAGACTAGTTTGAGTCCCAAACCTATGACCTATTAATAGGTCTTGGCTTAGGGGTTTTTTGGTTGTAGGTTAGTTTGATAGGATTGTTTATGGAGACTCTTTGTTTGTTGTAGTGTTTTTATTTGTAACTCTTTCTAGGGACTGTAGGATGGATAGATGGTAGGGCTAAGGGTTTTTGAAATGAAGCTATTTGGGTGATGTAAGGGATTTTCAAAAATAAGTTGTTATGAAAATGACTATGTAGATTTTTTATTTTTATTAATAAAAATCAACTATGTTACCGACCAAAAAAATATATAATGATCACAACTAGACTCTTAAAATACTAATAAATTATTATTAATAAAAAAAATTAAAAAATTATCAAATTTATATATAAAAATGAACAAAATTGACAACTAAAAATCTTAAACAAATAAAAAATATTTAATGATTAAATAATTATTAATTTTAAATCCAAATCAATCATTTTTAGTGATAAAATTAAATATTTTTATAGAATTTTATAAAAATCCATAGAAAGCATGTGGAGATAGAGTTTAGGGATTAAATCATGAGTATCATGCTTATTTTCTTGTTTGTAAAGTTTTTTATGCTTCTAAAATGCAAGTTTTCATTATACAATATAAGCATATTATATAATGTGAACATGTTTTATAATGTGGCCATGTTATGTAATATGGTTGTGTTATTTATTTAAAATGCACTCTCCCTTTAGTTTTGGCATAAGCATGAATGATTCATCTAAGGGTTGAACTTCTAATTTTCTTCCTATAGACACATTTTTCATATTCAATAGCATTTTTAGACTTTCATGTCATCAATTTTATTCATTTTATAAAAATATTTGATAATATTTTCACCAAAATGTTACTCTTTTTCATATGTTTTTAATCATTTAACATTTTTATTTTTTAAAATAAATTAATATTTTGTCTTTTACTAATATATTTATGTTCCTCATGCATTTATTGGATTTTATTTATAACTTTTGATGTGTGTGTATGCGCACGCACACACACACATAAGAAAGATTATTCTACACTTAATTCTTTATGCATTCAAAAAATATTTTTCAATTATTTTTGTACATGTTATGTGATGCAACTTAGTGATATAGTTTTCAAGATGTATCCACTTCAATAAATTATTAGAAAAAACAAAGAAAAAATATAAAGTTTGTAGTACTTAGACTTGACTAAACTTTTACCAAGCGTTTATTTTCAATATAGGGGGTGCATACCAAATGCTATGTTATATTTTAGTAATATAAATAGGAACATTTTTTGTGTGCTCAATATTTTTCCCTTTTAACCTTAACCATTTTATAAAATTATTCATTTTTTAAAACAAGATTTAGAGTATTACAATTCTTATACTTATCATAACTTTAACTTCGTGTAAACACCTTGAATTACTCATCTAAGTTTAGGTTTAATTTATTTCATACAAGAATAAAGAACACCTAAGATAAGATAGAGAACATGAGATTTTATGTATCCTTGCATTTTAGTATTACTTTAATATACATACTATGTATACTTTAGCATATTTTCTCACCTATTTCCTCAATCCCACAAAATTGGGGGTAAAATGTAGAGTAAACAAATGTTGGATACCTCTAATGAAAGTAGAGGAATAGTGGAGAGAGGGTCATTAGGAAATTTTACATGCTCAAGGAATTAGAAATTTTATCCAATATAATTTATTAGAAATATAAAATGATGTTATCATGATCAATGTTATTTATATGGTCCAATTCCTTAATGGAAGGAAGAGGACTTCACGAGAAGAATAAAACTAAGGTACAAAATGATATAGTTGCCTAAGTTGTAGAAGGATCAAGGATAGAGTAATAATCATAAGGAACATGAGCCTTGTCCATGATCCTTTTAGTGAGGAAGTTTCATGAATGGGAGGGAAACAATCATCCTAATCAATGAGGAACGGTGAAAAATACTCATTACCCCTTAATAAATCATAGCAATGGATTATATGAATTAAATAATGGGATAAGGATAGAAATAGTCAATTTTATGAACCAAGGGTTGTGTCATGTGGCTAGAAAAGAGAGGGAAAATATTATTTGCAAGAAGTTCTAAAAATATATGTAGGCAGTAGAATTTTAAGTGATGGAATAAAGTAATTTATAAATTCATTCAAAAAATCATAAGAAGAAGTATAATTTTTTTATGTAAATTAATTCACTCAAGTGTATCATTATGCAATGTACATAGAAATTTGAATTTACATAATAAGAATTCATGATATATATATATATATATATATATATATATATATATATATATATATATATATATATATATATATATATATATATATATATTTATATATATATATATATATATATTTATATATTACATTTAAATTGGGATTTTCTATACCATAAAATGTGCTTAGGCTTAGAGATTTAGAATACCAAATGGGAAAGGAAGCCCGCATATTTTAAATTCTTAAATAGAGCATTACGGTAAAATTTGAAGGTTGGAGAAAGAAAAAAAAGGAGGTGAAGACTTGTGAAGGGGTGTCATGAGATAGAGGGAAAAAACTATCATCAATAAAAGTGGGAGAAAAATAAATTTAAGGGTTAAAAAATCTTGATGGTAGGATCTAAGGAAGTGGAAGAACATGGGGTGATGAGTTAGATAGTTCAAAAGGGTAGCAAGGGGAAATCATTATTAGTGTGTAATGCCAAAAATTGCACCTTGTATAATTTTGCATTCCATAACCTCCCCTTTAGCCTAATAAAAGACACTAATGCAATTCTCCCTTTCACATAACTTTAATTTCATCCTTGAACCCTTTATTTTTGGTCTTCAAGTGAATTTTTGTCAGGGATGCTAGTGTGATGTGCAGACGTTTGCACGCCATGCAAACATCCTGAAAAGATTCATGATTCTATGGCTATTTGGACACCAAATGATTCACCTATTATAAGTGTTAAGATAAAAAATAACCTTATTTACAAATAAAAATAAACTCCACATCTTCATCTTTAGAAACACCTCTTAATATCTTCAAAAATACTATCCATACAAATGATTAAGTGTGCATTTAATCTTGACTATCCCCTTGCATTATTATCTTGTACAAAGTGTATACCAAAAAATAACAAAGGAAACTTGCTATTGAATGTTTTTAAAACCGTACCTTGCTAATGCAATTTTCATTATTAGGTCACCATATCAGAAAATATGAAAGTGGCACTTCCTGCTCCCACCTGTGGTATTAAACAATATAATACTACATTCAAATGAGGTCACATTTTGAGAAAAAATCTTACCAATCATTAGAAGTGATGACTTGTGTTTCTTAAGAAATCTACATAGACACTTGTGTAGTGATGGCATGCTTAGATAATGAATGACTGAATGAATGGTTTTTAATGACATCTACGAGACCATCAGTCTATGGAACCAAGCACCGAAACTTAACCATTTTCAAATTCTTTTCCATGTCCGCCCTTCTATTATAGATCTTGACCAGAAAGCCAGCAGTTTTGAGAAGCCTAATCTCCTGAAATCCACACAGACAACTCATGTTGTTTGGCCTAAGTAATGTAGGAGGACACTATTCTTTTCCTTGAAAACTCCATGCCTAAAATGTCACGCAATCACTCCTAGACGTAGAAGAAGCCCTCATTCACTTGCCCTGGGAGGTGTTGGATCCTCATAACCAATGCATTAAGTGTGTTATGGATCCTTCATTCGTTCAGCAAGAATCATGCCTTTGCTCAGCACTAGAGAATGACATTTTTGTGTTGTATACGGTTATGGTAGTTGAGTTTGGCAGATTATCTCTTCTCAAACCATTATTTGTAGCACCACACTCTTGGCAGACTTCACTATGCAGGTACAGGGTTTCAAACCTGGGAAACGAGGGCGATAGAAAGTAGATCTTTCACATCAAAACACCGCACCTTCGATGGCATGGTCTATTACACGCATCAAAACATATCACATACACAGAGGCTCTGATACCATATGTTGGTAAAATGAAAAAACGTTAATGGTGAAAAACTCCATTGATTATACATTTCAGTATGCAGGATACAAATAGGATGCGGATGCATAACCGCCTGAACTATTGGTGTAACTGCATCAAATAACTAAACAATGTGATACGCCAAAAAGTAAGTAGAAAATTACATCATGTCTCCAAGGAAATTGAGAGCTAAGTTTAGAAAAAACAATAAGAGGGTTAAATATTGTAATGAGAAAGGAAATATTGCTGAATTCATTGATGATCATTCATGCAATGATGATCATTCATGCAATGTGAGTTCCTCCAAAATTAAACCATAGCTAGTAACAAGTTATCTAGAAATTCAAAAGCCTCTACAAATTCTTTGTAGTCTAGGCTCTATGTGATTTAGCAAATAAAAAAAATTACACACAAACCACTACCTAATCCAAATTATTTTAAGCACTTTGAAAAAATTCACAATGAGTTGGTCAACTTCCAA